>JARHVA010007235.1:700000-727747 GCA_037957365.1 Torreya grandis | reverse complement strand
TTACAATTATATAAGTAGAATATGGTGAAAAATCTAGGCGACGAGATTATAAGACATGCAACATGCTCCTAATCTAATAACTGAGTGTAATGAGTAACATAATGTAATCTATAAATATGCCTTTATGGTTAAATTTTTTTTATTCACATGGACATGTGTTGTGCCCATGCCCCTGTTATCAATATTTATTTTAACACTAAATCATACTATGTCAAATGTGAACATATGTCATGCACATGACCCGTTCTTGGTGATATCTATTAATTTTAAGGAGACTACTTGATCATATTTGAGAAAACATTTTAGTAATTTACATTAGTTTATAAAATATAAAAAATAACCATTTATTCATGAATCTAGTTAACACTTTTATATCTAGACAACCTCACATTCACTACTATCTTTGTGGTGTAGACCTATTTCAATATGATAAACCTTTTAAAAGTATGAAATAAATTGATCATTTTATGATTAAATATGTTAATCTATAAAAATAATTTTAAAAAACTATGTAATAACCATGTATACTCTATCTACATCCTAAGTATAAAATGGAATGTATTGAGATGGATCTCTAGAAATTGAAACATTATATCTAGAACTAGAAATGTACTCAATAGTATGATATATAATTTTAGTTAAAATATAATGTGTGGGAGAATGAACTAAGTAATTTCCCTTTGTATATATGATTTTTATAAATAATAATTATTTATTCCCTTATGAGAGGGATTGATCTAATGTGAATAAATCAAACCAAAAGTGAAATTTGATACATCAAGGGTTATGAATTTAGTTTATGATTTTAAAAAAAATATTATCAATTTTATGGTGTGATTAATATATTTAGTTTCCACTAATATTTATATGGTTTCCCATAGAAATAAAGGAATTTACATTAGAAAATTAAGTACAGTCTATCAAGGTAATGGAGACATCATAATGATATTGAAACATTAGAAAAACTAAGGGTGTCATGACCATATTATAGATGGAAGAATGTGTCTTTGAAAAGGAACTATAGGAGTGATCAATTTTGACAAAGGACCCCATTATAGTTTGCAACATATGGAAGTTGTCCTCCTCTAAAATAAAGACTATTTTATGATATTCAAATTTTTGTGAAGTTCAACCTATAAGTTTTAGTGAGCTCCATCCAAATGAATTCCAAAAAACCACTATCTAAACACATCTCATACCATTTTTCACATAAGAGGCTTCCATACAAAAATTAACTAGAATTAAAATTTTACATTGAGATAAAATTTACCATTTATATAAATTATTATCACATACAACCCTAATCGGTCCCTGAGATGAAGTATAAATAGACCTCTAATGTCATAAGTCATGATTAAATTAATTAATAACACTAAGATTACACTCACATTTTCTAAATTTTACTAGGTTTAAACACAAAACTTCAACATGGCAGGACTATATGGATTTTGATCCCTTCTTAGAGTATTATTATGTAGTAAATGTTCAACACAATGTGTGTTTAGGTCTCATAGAACCTAAAACCTCTAATGCATTTTTAATCCATTATTTTCAATGGTATTCTTTCCTATTGATCTAAGGTTTAAAGTGGAAAATCATTATAGGTAACATAAAAAAACCATAAGCTCTTGCACACTCCATAGAGTAAATAGGAAAAGGCACAAAAAACCAACAAATCACATATCCACGTTCATTGTTGGAAAAAATTGCTCGATAATGAATACAACTGACCCCTACCTTGTCTAAAAAAAACACTCTTATATAAAGACCCTATCATCTCATATTTGTTATCTACATATAGTCAACCCAATGAACACTTAATCTCAAATTTATTAATGGTAGGTATCTTAGTTTCTCACATTCCACAATTACTATGTTTCAAATTTTACTAGTTTCCAAATCAGTTTATGTCATTTATTGCATATGTATCACATTGTGATTCTAGTAACTAGTTTTTTCTAATTATCTTAATCTATTTCTTGGTTCCTAAAATTTTATAAAGTATATTTGTAAAATCCTATTATTTGTCAACTATTACAAGTCCTAATTTTGTGCCTAGGGCTTTCTATCTAAAATTTATCCCTTATAGGGTTTTATATTCAAATCAAAATTTCTTACTCTTTTTGAAGTTTAGAATTTGTATGTCTTTATACTATTTTTATTGTTTTAGAATTAATAAAATTTAAAATGGATAACAAATAAATTCTTCTTTTTCATAAACCTTAAGATTTTTATAGCTACTTACCATTAACTAGGTCCATGATATCACTATCCAAAGACATAAGGTAATCCATCATATAGTGAAAAAATGGTAACCAACATACCCTTCCTAAAACCCCTCCACCTACCACATCTCATCTATATTATGTGTGTATGCATATTCAATCTGAAATACCTATAATTTGTGACTGTCAATCCCTGAAAGGTTAAATAATCAATATCAAAAGGATAATTGAAGAGTTAAAAGAAATTATTTTAGTTTAAGGAACATATCACTAGAAAATTATCTCATATATGTTAAGAGTATAGAATGTGATAGTGTTAATCTTGAATTTATATCTTCATCTAGAAATTTTATGCTAAAAAAGGTTTCATATAAATCTAAAAAAGAATTAATGTAAAATAGTGATTAGAAAAGTATGAAAAAGGCTAATAAGAGTTTAATAAAGATTATAATAGAAATGCTTTGTAACAAGTCGATCAATCTACCTCCTATACATCCTCTGAGGAGATAAAAATTCTATTGTGCATACTATAAAATACATGGCCATCATAAAAATGTATATTTATATTTTAATATAAGAATAAAAAAGATAATTGATAGTGGTGATATTATCATTTATACAATAATAAAGCAACCCACTCACCTTATAAGTTCATATTCTTTAACACAATTGCAAAAAAAACTAATATAGATGCAAAAGGATGATTCCAAGTAAAAAATGTTTCAACTTAAAAAAGTAATGAAACCAAATATTATAAAGGGAGAAATAGAGAAATAACATATTCAAAAGAAAAAAATAGTGTAATAAAATATTAAAAAGGAAAAATTAGTGCAAGTAAGATTATAACAAAAATGAGATGAAAAATTAAAATTATATAAGGAACATTGATGAAGGACAATGTTACAAAGATTGAAACAATATAAAGTGATATTACTTAAAGATAAGTTACCAAAAAAATTAAAGATAAGAAAATAATCATACTTAAAGTAGGGTTTCTAAATAAAAAATAAAAAAATCAAGAGACACTTGAAAAAACTATAGTTTCAAATGTGGTTTGAATTGAGTTAACTAAAAAGGGCTCATCACTTACAGAGCCTTTAATTCTTAATAACCTCATAGATGGTAAGAAAAGTGCCAATATTTTGATCAATAACACTTTTAAAATGAATATCTATAGCATGTCACTCTGACAATTTATTGGATATGATAAGGAATACTTGAGTGAAACCATTCTATTTAAAAAAATTATTGGATCCACTAAGTTGCCTTTCAAAATTGGCCCAAAAATTAAATGAGTTTTATTTCATGTACTTCCATTATTGGCCCAAATAATGATAAATTAGGAAGATCATATATGAAATAAATCGGGGGCGGGGGGGGGGGGGGGGGGGGGAGGGTGGATAAATAACATAACCATGTCACATTTAAACATGAAAGTTCCATGTTCACATTTTCAAGAGAGGATAAAATTTATTTATATAAAGAGAAAAAAAATAAACATCTTAAGCTAATATACAAATAGATATAGGTAATGATATATTAGTACATGCATATGTCATAATATATATTAAAAAATATAAATTAGAAAGTTCAATATCATAGTATGGGGTAGTTGATTATTCATTTCCAGATGCTTCATAGTAGCATGATACTCTTCAATCATTAGAGATCAACATCAATTTTTTAGATTCAAGATATATTTATTGTAAGATTCATAATGGATTCATTAGTTAGTATCCTTATTCATAGTTTTAGTTAATATATAAAAATTGTAAAATAAATAAAATATTGCATAAAATGAAAAATAAGGATTTTTTCATTCTTATGTTTAGTTCATTTACAATATTAAAATTGTGCACAATACTCGATACTTATTTATATCCATTTATAATATCATATATGCTTCATGAATGAAAATGAGTGGTTTTGTAGAATACAAGTTTCAACCAAAAGACTATGTTATAGGTTACTTAATTTTTAGACTCAAAAATTCCATCAAGATAGGAACACCCCATATGGACATAAGAACACACCTCTATTATTTTATTTCCATGATATTTTCTTATGAGCACAAACTCTCATTACCTAGACCTAGATCATGTATTAGACTTATTAATATTTAATACACATTAACAATCTCATTAGTGAAATTTAATACATAGTTTTTATCCTTACGTGTCTTTCCCCTATTGCACACAACTCAAGTATTTCATTAAATTACATCTATTGATATTTATCATGTACTGACATATTGATATACTACCAATTATCTATGTTACTAAACCTACTTGTGTTTGAAATTACTTATGTTGATCAATTTCATATCCATTGCATTATTTTTATGTTTTATTTCCATCTTTATGTCTTATGTGTATCTCTTTATTTTAATTGAGGACATTTTAATATGTCATTATATACAGTTCCTGAAATTAAATCTATGTTTATATATGAGTGAGGACATTTAAACATGTCCTTATGTGTGTTTAAATGAGTTTAAATTAAATTTGAACATGTACCTTTAATGTGTCCCCTTGGCCTTATATTTTATGTACCTTGTGTACTTTCGTTGAACTTTATATATGTGTTTGTCATGGCCATTACACTTTATTTTTTAATTAGTTTTGATCATATTTATATACAATGATGTATATCATGCATTCTCCCTATTGCTTATGCCATGATGGATATCATAAATTCATCCTTGATTATTTATATTCATCTTTTGATACACTTTTTTATTTATCACTTATCTCTAATCCTAAATACTAACATCTATCTTGACATTTAAATTATGTATATTTCTTTCTCAACACCTCTCACATTGTTATTATTATCATTTTATCTATATTATGATGTCATGATCCTCCATGTTATCATTATTACTTAGATTTACATATTTTTTCGTAACATATTTCTTGTAAATTTTTATCTTGAGTTAAGTTATTGTGTAGGATTAATAACTAACTTTAAAATAGGGCCATACACATTGATTTATCTTAGAGACTAGACCCACTCAGTCGAACACAAATAAAGACATCAATAGAAATAGGTAATATTTTTTAGTCATCATGTAGTGGATCAAAGTTCATACCTAGAAAACATTTAGATAATTAGTTTGGATATGACCACTCTAAATAGATAGGATCATAGCTTCTTGTTGTCCTAACACAACACTATTATCCTACAACTCATAAAATGGTTATTTATATAATATATCAAAATATTAGATAGTCCATATTATTTTTAAACAAGTTTACAACTTTAGTTATCAAAATTCACTCTGATATTGTCTCATATTTTCGCAGATTGGGGGATTTGTTCACAACATCTATTGTAGGGACATACACAAGTTTTTGCTTAAATTTATATACACCACATATCATATTTAGGGAAGGTCCATAGCATATGTTTTTTTCCTTGATCTATTTTCACTAGTTTTGTATACATGGGATTTAAACACTTGTCATTGTCTAGAGTGTATACATA
Source organism: Torreya grandis (assembly GCA_037957365.1). Taxonomy (NCBI): domain Eukaryota; kingdom Viridiplantae; phylum Streptophyta; class Pinopsida; order Cupressales; family Taxaceae; genus Torreya; species Torreya grandis. The sequence goes on along the minus strand of JARHVA010007235.1, from coordinate 722,036 downwards.
AGAATCATATTCATCACACTATTTACACTAGTTTTGCACCCTTTTTTTGCATGTTTAAACTACAAATGAACCTACTCAATCTATAGTAGTTGGTTTACCCATATTTTTAGCAATTTAACACCATAACACTATATTTGAATTCATATATTGATTCTAATTTATTTCATTACTAGGGGTATGCAATGATGGAGTATATTATACCTTTATTTATAAAGCACACTATTATAATCAATGGGGATTAGGGAATGCATAGTTCAATCTAATATTTTCAACACCAATGAAATCTACAAGTGCCTAGCTTCCATGATTACCAATATTTGCACCATTATTAGTACTAGAATACAAAAAAAATACAAACCCAATCAAGTGTATTCATTCCTTTTTATTATAACTTAATTTTATTATCTTTTATTATTGAATTTATTTTTAGACACAAGGTCTGATTTGATACATGTTTCATTATAGGATTGCATGAAACATAACTCAACCTTTTGGCTTACATTTGATAATACACTTCGTAGGTAAGTTTAACTTTTAATTTAGTAATTTTGATTTGATACATTAATAGAATCATATAATGGAAAATTAGACACACTAATTAATAATTAATATAAAATCATGCACTTGTGATCACCCTTTTGACATACTTTGCTCTTTTCCTTTTATGGTGCATTTTGACCACTTTTCATTACTTTCCACATGATAACCTACTCTTTAAAACACTTTAAATTAAAAATTTATATCTTTATTAGTATCATATGCTCATGCTCAAATATTTTGATGCATTTATATTATCCTTTATTAATTTTTAGACAATATTTCCCCATTAGGACACCATCACACCTCATTCTTGTTTACATCGTTTATATGTTGTCCTAATGAAAACTAAGGGGAATTTTACAAAATTAAAATTTGTGTAAATTTCTTCCCATTAGAATTAGTTAGTACCATCTAGATTAATTCCATAAATACCATTATATACTCTTATTTCAAATAATGTTTCATAGAAGAGGCTTAGCCATATAAAATAACAAAAATTCTAATTGGACATTGATATAAATTTCCCTATTTCTCTTAATTATTATTAGATACAACCATTTTAGAGATGAGTTAAAGTTTGAATACACCTCAAATGTCAAAATTCATGATTAAAACAATTAATCATAGAAAAATTACATAACCATTTAGAAATTTTCACTATTTTTACACACACCATTATAACATGGGATAATTGCATGGATTTTGACCGTATTTGAAGTATTGATATGTAGGTAATACTCAACATAGGGGTGTTGAGTTATTTCACAAATTCAAATAGTTGGCCCCTTTTTACCTCATGATTTTCATTATTTTTAATATTTATTGAGATAAGGTTTCAATTGTAAATTTAGTCACACAATGGGCATCAAATCAAATTGGAACCTCTTGTACAATATACAAATTAAAGAATTGAAGATAAAGAAAAACACATAAATCACATATCCATGTTTATTTTTATACAATAGTGCTCCTCAAGGAATGAAATGCACCCATAACTTGTTAAATCATAATTCTTCCATTTGGAGCCCCTACATACCATCAACATAGTCAACCTATCAATCTCAAAACAAAAAATAATCCTCATCTAAATGTTCCATATAATTTTTATATTGTTGTATTTCACTTTCCATATTTAGTAAGTCTCCAAATCAATTTATGTCATTTATTTAATATCTTAACATTCTCATTTTACATAGTACTTTATCTAATTATGGTAATCTATTTCCTAGTTACAAAAAAATGATAATACACAAACACACACACATAATTTTTAATTTTTAATTTTTAATATTTTAATTCGTTTAAAATTTTCAAGTGAAAATTTTAGATATTAGTTGAAATATTCTATTAAAAATAAACTATTTAGTGTATCCAACTCGATAAGGTAGAAGTGCTCATTCAGGTCGAAAAGGATGTGGGAATAATGAGTTCTAAAATTTATTATTTATTCCTTAGGAAGAAATTACCAAGGATAAATTTATTACCATTTTAAGTTTTATATTTTTGGGTGTGACTTTATCCTAAATGGGCATATAGTCTCCTGAATAGTCTACAGTAAATATAAAATGGCATGATTTAATCTTGTGCTAGTGTTCCTAAGGGAGAGGTTACATTAAATTTTTTTATAATGGATAAATAAACACTATATATTTAATTTTTTCACTTTCAAGATTATATTTGGCATTTATAATGTAAAACTTTATTTTTATAGTTTAGTGTAGAACATCCATTACGAAGAACTTCGTTGGGTTAGATGATGGGCACAATCAATGTTTTTCTCCTATCTAATGATTATAGGATTAATATTGAGTGGGTAAGCTTTAGATAGATGGTATTGTTATATTTAATTCCTTATGATATTCACATGATGACATTGATATCTAAGTGATGGGATGTTGACATCTACACATTATATGTTTTCCTAAAGGTTTTGAATGTATGGAATAAGTTAAAATGAAATTTGATTTAATTTGAAATTAAAACTATGTATTAATCAATGTATCCCATAATTACTAGCTATTAATATAGAAGTGTTTTAAGTATGATTGTTGACAACAAATTCATTAAATGAATTCTAATTAGAGTACTTATTTTTTTTTGAATTTTCAATACGTATAATAAAATTAGAGCTTACAAATTCAAATTTTTTTCTAAATAATAAATATTAAACCACACTTATTATGCATAGTCTTTTATTAATAATATCTAAAAAATACTTTTATAAGATAAATTTCATGATTAAAAAAATTTAAATATAAATTAAGACATTAATTAAAACATGATTAAACTAAAAATAGACTACTAGAAATATATTTTAAGATAACTGCAAGTATACTCAATAAAACAATGTTGGATTATTGAAAAGATAAGGTCAACATGAAAGAAGCCTTGCTCAACAAGTAAGCAACTCATGTATCCTAGTCAGACTAGGCACCTCAAATCCTTAGAAAATAATATTTGGCTAAAGTAAAGATAATTTTATTTATATAAACTCTAAAAAATGTGCCCCACTACTTTAGAATGAATGGATAATAATAAAATCATAATTAATTACACATTTAATGAACTAAAATCTAATTGACACTTATACCTATTTTGTAACAAATTATCAAAAAATGTCTAATTTTGATGAAAATAATAATAAATGACATAATTAAATTACATAATTTTTTTAATATAATAAAATAATAAATAAACTAAATATAACACTAATAATCAAGTGCCCATATTTTAGTCATATTAATCATTCTCGCCTTAGATGTAAAGAGGAGAGATGACTATCATCTCCTTACATCTTCCATGAATCTACTTGTGAAATCCATTGGTGATAATATCAAAATTTTGATCTTAAATTATCACATACTCCATGACAAAGTGTTTACTATTGATAAATTCTCTTATAAAATGATTTTTGAATTCAATATTCTTTGTTATATCAGGGAAAATTGGATTCTTGGAATACTTAATTACTCCATTGATATCACAAAAGATCTATGTTGGTTTAAGTTTACACTCTATAAAATAAATTAAGATACTTATTAGCCATAAATAGTATGTGAAAGATGACGTAAGGGCTATATTTTAAGCTTTTTTATAGTATAATGAAACTATTTCTTGATCATTCAAAGATCAAGAAACTAACCCACTTCCCTATGTCAAGTAATCACTTGAAGTTGAATACTTATCATTAACAAATACTCCCAAATATTAATTTATATATTTGATTATACATAATGAATTTTATGGTCCTAAATTAATAGCTTGATTGTAATTACCTATTATATATCTAAAAATTCTCTTCAATGCATGAAAATGTTTAAGTGATAGTTTTCCCAGAAGTATAGAACTAGTGAAACCCCATAACTGATACTAGGTCTTATAATGCTTTGGCCTTAACTGTTGACATGTATAGAGATATGTGTAGCTAACTTGTGGCTTTCATAAGTCTTTTACATATTATTTTACATTTATATATGCATTCATATGCTTAATAGGTCAGCCTATGGGTGGTACATCGCCTTGGTATGTTATATATAGGAGGTAGGGTTAGCTATTCATCATCATATTGAAGTATTCATTTATTATTGCAAGGATTTGGGAGGTTTCCCTCTCAAATTGGATTATATATTATTCATATTTTATATTATATTTCCATATTATTGTGATATACTTATGTTATTCTATGTATTTTGTTAAGTAATATCATTACAAGTGGTATTAGAGCATTGATTTGGGCCATAATCATGTCAAAAAACCCTATATATTAAAATTTGACTATATTTCACAACTAGTTATAAATTTATATACAATTATTTTACCATAATTATGAAATAATTCAATTAAACTTCCATAAATTTTTTATCTCATTTGGATTTGTGTTACAAATGTTATAACCATTTTAGGGTTTTTCATAAATTTACTCTATAGCTCATAATTTATAGAATTTTTAAAATTTATTTACATTTTTGGAATTATTGGAAAATGGTTTTGATCTATTCTTTGATATTTGTAATTTGAGGTTGACATATTTAAAAACATCCATGGTCAAATTTAGGTCAATGGGGTAAAATAAGGCTCAGCCTCAAGCCTACTTATGGCTAATCCTAATAGTCATGGATGGGGGAAAGGGCATGACAACCCTAAAAATCCGTTAGGGGATGTCATGAAGTCTAAAACATATGATATAATTTCTCAAATTTAGTTAAATTTACATTACCTAATATAGAAGGATGTGCAAGTTGAAACTCAAATGTCTACAATGCAAGTGGAGCTTAATGGTGTAAAAATCAATTATAAAATATCATAGCAAAACTAAATACCATTTCATCTCATTTGCCACTAAACAACCCTCCACTTTTTCCATCTATTCCTCCTTGTCTAAACATAAACATCACCAATATGGGTATGAAACTAATGTTTCTAGAAGTGGACTTGCAAAAGTTTGATGGTAAGGATGGACTCACTCAAATCACTCAAATTGAAAATATATTTGATATGTAATAGAATCCTATCTCTAAAAAAGTGGTTATGGCATATCTATATCTAGAACCTAAGCCATTCATTTGGTACCATTGGTTATGTGATCAAAAGAAGTAAACTAGTGCTCCTATTACATGGTCAGTATTCTTTGAAGATCTAATTTCTCACTATCAAGATAATGTTTCTAAAAATAATTTAACCAATGAGATAAACTATGATAAACAATAATATTGAAGGATTATATTCATCAATTTTAGAACCTATCCTTACATGTGGAGCACATCACTGAAGTAAATATAACTAACCTTTTTCTAGGTGGAATAAAATATAGTATTCAATTGGAGATTCATATGTTTAACCTAAAAAATATATCCAAAGCTATATCAAGAGTGAATTAGTCTAAGGAAAATATATGAGTAAACATCCTCCTTTAACTACTAGCTAGGAATGAATCATCCCAACCCCATCACTACCTCAAACTTCTAAATTGATATTGCAACAAATTGAGGAAAAGTGTGCCAAAGGGCTGTGTTATGGTTGTGATAGAAAATGGAGAAAAGGTCATCAATGTGGTGAAAATAATTTATTTTATAGTGAATGGGATGATAAGTATGAAGAAGATGAAGAGGCATCTAGTGAGGGTTTTGAAGGACCTGAGGATGAATCTATAGATTCTCATCTTACTATTTCCTACCATGCCTTTATAGGTATTTATACTCCTAAAACTCTTAAATTGGTGGGTTTCATTAATAAATAGATGGCCATGATGTTTATTAACTCTGTTAGTACACACAATTTCATCAATCATAAGTTGGATACTCATTTAAATTATTTCATCTACCTGACCCTAGAATTTCAAGTCATTATTGCAGATGGTGGTATAGTTAATTATTCTATAAAATTCCATAGTATTAAGTTAGAAATGGGGGTATATTTGATATATTATCCTATTGTTTCTATTATTATAGGCATAAATGACATTATTTTAGGATTAAAATGGCTCACCACATTGGGTATAATTGAAATTAATTTCCAATAACTATTAATGCATTTTTATTCTGAAGGCAAGCCATTAGAACTATGGGGACTAAGATTAAAATATCGACAATTGGTCAGTTAACATCAAATAACCAAGATATTGAATAGAATTGATGAAGTTTATGAGGTGTGCTTATTTACCATTGATGTTTAAAGACCAAGAAGTCTACCCACCTTGATTTATAGAAAATATTGGATGAACATTCGATTGTTTTTGGCTTCATGCCAAAGGTATTCTTCCTAGCCATACTCATGATCATGCCATTAGACTCATTCCTATAAATATGACACCTAAAATTAGACCCTATAAATATATTTATTTCCAAAAGAGTGAAATTGAAAAAAATGGTACAAGAGTTGTTGGAGGAAGGAACCATTCACCTAGCCAAAATGAATATTCTTGTTTAGTAGTCATGGTGAAAAAGAAGGATGAAACTTGGAGGATGTACCTAGATTATATAGATATCAACAAGTTCACTATCAAAGATAAGTTTCTTATTAATGTAATTGATGATTTTTTAGATGAATTACATGGTTCTTTTTATTTTACCAAATTAGATCTTCACTCTAGGTATCATCAAATATAAATCCACGAGGAGGACATTCCTAAAACTTGCTCTTATACTCATGAAGGCCATTATGAATTTTTGGTCATGCATTTTGATCTCACCAATGCACCATACACCTTTTAGAGTTTGATGAATATGGTTTTTAGACCATTCTTGAGAGAGTTTTTACTTTTATTTTTTTATAACATACTTATTGAAAAAATTAGAAAGACCACTTGAAACATTTGAATTAGGTAATCTCATTTCTTCAGCAACATAAGTTGTATGTTAAATCATCCAAATGCTATTTTATATTCTAGGAAGTTGAATATTTGGGTCATATTGTATAACATGAGGGAGTAAAAGTTGTTGAAAAAAATTTGAGCCATCATGAAGAGGTAGATTCCGAAGACACTTACGCAACTAAGGGAATTTTTGGTGATAATTGGTTACTATCATAGGTTTGTTAAACACTATATTAGTATTACAACACCATTCACTTCTTCTTTAAATAAAGACTCCTTCTAGTGGATTGATATATCGACCAAGGCATTTAAACATCTTAAACTGGATCTATACACCACCCCAATATTCTCTACTCCATATTTTTTTTTAAAATTTGTGGTTGAATGTGATGAATATGTATATGGTATGGGTGAAATAATCATGTAAGAGGGTAGGTCCATATTCTTTTAATGTCACCAACTGAAGTGTAAAAATCATCGCAAACCCATCTATGAGAAAGAGATGATGAATATTCTACATGTATTCAAATAATGGAAACCTTATCTATTAGGTCATCACTTTCAAGTAAAGATTGATCATGATAACCTTAAATATTTGTTAGAACATTGGTTTCCCTTAGAATAAAAATAAAAAATGGGTGATAAAAATGTTATGTTTTTATTTTTAAATAGTTTACAAGAAAGGAAAATAAAATGTGGTGGTTAATGTATTATCTAGGCTAGATGAACCAATTGAGGCATTGTTATGTGTCATGACCATTTGGTAGGTAGACAAGCTTAAGAATTTCAGATCAAAATGGGAGAATAATAGTACTACCCATGCATTGATTCAAAATATACAATAGGGTTTAGATGGGATTAAAAAGTTTACATGGAAGGGGAATGCATTACGATATAATGATAGATTATATATGTGTTAGAATTATCCTATCAAATAAAAAATCCTTCAAGAACTTCATGTGTCTTCACTTGGTAGTTACTCAAGTTTTTCAAAAACCTATCATAAAGTTAAGAAGGATTTTTTTAGAAAGGAATCAAGGGGGATGTATAAAAATATGTGGCTGAATGTATGGTCCTTTAGCAAAATAAATGTGAAACCATAATAACCCCATGTCTTTTATAGCCCTTATACATCCCTAGTCAATTATGGGAAGACGTATTTATGGATTTAATTACTAGATTACCACATCTTAAGGTATAAATGTTATCATGGTTATTATGGATAGACTCACAAGGTATGCTCATTTTTGTTCTTTATCTCGATCATTGGTGGCCAATGCAGTAGCTTCAACATTTATCAATAGTTTAAAAATTGCATGGTAATCCTAAGATTATTGTCAGTGATCAAGATCCCATATTCATTAGTATTTTTTGGGCAAAATTATTTGCATGTTTGGCAAGCCAGTTGGCTCATATCTCATCTTATCATCCTCAAATTGATAGATAAACTAAGGTAGTTAACAAGTGTCTAGATGGTTACTTTTGTTTCTTTGTGTTAGATAAATAGGATAAATGGGTTTAGTGGTTACCCTTTGCTGAATGGTGGTATAATACTTCAGTGCATAGTCCATCTAAAATGTATCCATTTAATAAACTGTATCTATACCATCCTCCATTCCTCACTTCCCATTTGAAGGCCCACCCAAAGGTATGTGCAATGGAGGAACACCTTCAACACCAACATGAAGTCCTTGTTATTTTGTATGAAAATTTAGCTTTGGCCCAAAATCGCATGAAGCAATAGGTAGATCAACATAGGAGTGAGAGCAATTTTGAAATTGGTGATTAGGTGTTTGTTCTCTTGTAACCAAATAAGTAGATGTCCTTGAAGTAACATAGAAAAAATAAAAATTTGTCTCCCAAGTATTATGGCCCTTATGAGATCTTGTAGAAAACTAGTAGTGTGGCCTACAAGCTATAATTTCCTCTATCCACTCGCATTAATCTAGTATTTCATGTATATTTCCTTAGTAAGGTCATTTGCTAGAGAGTTATCACTAAAACTGAGTTACCAAAATTAGATGAGGAAGGGTTATTATTGATACTGAAGAGGTCCTTAGAATATGCACTAAGTAGCTATAGTCCAGACTAGTTATAGATTGTTTGGTTAAATGGAAGAATCTTCCTTCTAAAGATGTTACTAGGGAGGATGAATCATTCATGCAAAAACATCTGAGATTGATTCAATGTTGAGGACAACATTATTTTGAAGTGGAGGGGAATGTTATGCCCTTAATCATTGGTGTGTCTAGGGATATGTATAGCTGACTTGTGCCTTGTATAACCCTTTTGCATGTTATTTTTTGTTTCTCTACGCATTCATATGATTAGTAGTTTGGCCTATGGGTGGTAAATTCCCTTGGTAGACCATATATAGGAGGTAGCATTAGTTTTTCATCATCATATTGAAGTATTCATTTCTTATTGCAAGAATTTTGGAGGTTATCCCTCCAAAGTGGCTTATCTACTATTCATATTTTCTACTATATTTCCATATCATTTTGATAAATTTTTGATATTCTGCTTATTTGGTGAACTAATATCATTCCATAAAATAGTGTGGTAAAAAAATATCCTACCATTCTTTTCAAATTATTCTCATCATACAAATTATCCAAATTTTCTCTAAATATATTTTCTTCATTTATAATTGAAGTGTCCACAAACTTATAATCCTTAAGATTGTACTTATTTAACATGTTTTGGGCATATTTGGCTTTAAAATGAATACTTGGACTTTATTTTGATGAAATTACATGACAATAAATTAATTTATAATTCAAATATCAATACTCTAAAATTATTATTTCATATATTAATTTATGCTATGCAATATCTCCATAGAGCTACATGTAAAGATAAAATCATATACATAGAGATAAACATATAAAAAATTAGAACCTAATGCTTGTATGTAAAGAGTTTGTTCATTTTTATAAAAATAATTGAAATAATAACCAACTATATATTATTGAGTGCCAAGTTTTTATAGTTTTTGTTAGGCCATAAGCATCCTTCTTTAACTTATATATCAAAAATTTGTTACCCTTTACCTAAAAACCTTGTGGCTACCCCATATATGCTTATTATTCAATATTTTCATTTATTAGTGAAATTTTGACATCAATTTTATGTATTTTTCATTATTTATGAGTATCTTTATCAATAAATAGTATTATAGTATTTTTATGTGCCACATGTGAATAAGTTACCTCATAGTCAACCATATATGTTTGTATAAACCCTTTTTCAACTAGATTAACTTTTAGTTTATCCTATGTACCATTAGTTTAGACAATGGTATTATAGAAAAAAAAATTATAGGCATATTTATTAGGTGGAGGATGAATAATATTACATGAATCATTCCTGTCAATTGAATCTATTTCAATTTTCATTGCATCAACCCTTTCTTTCATTTGTATACCTTATACACAAATTCTAGGTCTATTATCCATAATTGATCATGCAAATTATTTTAACCTTTAAGGACATAACTTATGTAAATATTATGTTTAATTAAAGTGATGAGTAGACTAAATTAGGGAAATAATATGCATAAAATATATCCACTAATTTGTTTCAAAATTGACTAGCTTTTACATTTCTAAAAATATTAAAAAATAGTGTAAATAAAGACTTATCTAGAAAGCACCTTATAGCAATGATTTGAGTATTAAAACTAAGAAGGAATTTAGTCCAAGTGTTGTCAATTACATCCTTATGTCATAATACCTCCTACAAAATAGAACCAAAATTGGATAATAGTTCCACATGGATCTAGTGTCTTGATATTAGTGGTAGTGTCCTCTATGCAAGACTATCCTAAACTTTTGGGTACACTTATGTTTGTATTTTTAGGGTCTATTTATGTGTTCATGAATTATACAAATCTATATTATTCCTATAATGAGTAATTTATGGTGCAAACCTTAATACTCTATGCAAGTAGGGTATGATCTTAGAAGTGTATTTGTTAGTAGGATATAATGGATATCCTCAACATCCCAATGTGAAAAAAGTTGCTTACATACAAATACTCTGAGGAGGGATCAAGCCCAATGTAGTTTTCTCCATATAAGTGATTATGCAAGTGAAAATGATGATAGTATGATAGTGGCCTTGAGTTCTTTGAGTGTGTTTGAGATTGGAAATCTATAAAATATGAGCTTAATGATGTTGTAGATGGTAGTATGTAGAATTTAAGAAAAATAGGGATTTATAACACTAATTGTGCTCAAATTCCTTCATGTTTGAATAGGTATTTTGAATATAATTTATATATAATGGACAATGGATAAAATTCATATATTTATCACATTATATTGCTTATGTAGATAATAAAAGATGTCTAGGCCAACCTTACGAGGCTTTTGTTTTCTAAAATACATTAGTTTCAAGAAAGTTAGGGCAAGGTATATAGGTGTCATTTTGGGTACACTAGCACCACATTGATCTAGTGTTCTTATTATGGCTCTAGTGTTTATATGGTATACCACTTGGTACAAATGACCAAGACTAGGAAATGAGGGTTTGGAACTACTTTGGAGGTGACTAGGGATGTTTTTGGCCTATATGAAGGCTAGATAAGTGTGAAAATATGATTTAGGATAGGATTAAGGATAATTTAAGGATATAGAGTCTCATGTAACACTATTATCACTCAAATAACACTTTTAGGTGATTAAATTTGACCCCGCCTTTATGCTAGAAATGAAACAAAGTGAAATTACTAGGATAAAGGAAAAAGAAGTGTACCTGGACTCACCTAGGAAGTGAATCTCATGAAGATGAATCTAGGTATGTGAAGTTGGGTCTACATATGTGAATTTGGTTCTACATATGTGAATCATGATCCAATGCATGTCTTGAAAATAAAATGTGCATAAATTAGTCCTTACATAAGATATATCAAAATGAAAATACTATGATTACTAAATAAGTAACTAATTAAAATTGAGTAAAGAGATGGAAAAGAGGAAAGGAGTGAATACACCTATTTGGTTACATGAGCTAATGTAAAAATTGGAGACAACCAATGTGTATGTATGTATATTATTATCAATAAATGAGTATATTTGATTGAGATGATAGATTTCTCAAACCTCATGTGTGGGTGTATCAATAACTCAATACACTTTTGACTCCATCATTACCCACCCCTAGTTGGTAAATCATGACATATGATTAGCTTCAATTGGAATGATAGTGTGTCAAACCCTCTCATGTGTGTATCACAAGAACTCAAGTAATTTATGAATCCATCATTTCCAACCCATGTGTAGTAAATGATTTAGAAACTAAATTATGTGAAGTGATATATATATATATATATATATATATATGAGTCTATCTAAATGTGTATGTTATCTCTACAGCCACTCAGGTAGATTAGGCAGCTTTGGGCCATTCAAGAGTATAAACCAATACAGATGGAGTAAGACAAGAAACTAGTGACAACCAAGAATATGATGTCAAGTTTATATAGTGTAGAGAATGACATGGAATTATCCATTCCATCTAATCAACTAGTGTGTAACTAAGCATATGGAAACAATGTGTCATTCACATGGCCCAAAATTTAATATCTGATTATATGGATTTTGGATTGAGTTTCAATAAATCATATCTAGATATTTGAATTGAATATGGTAATGATCATGCCATTCATGATTACTCAAATATAATAAAATAGATATTAATATGAGAAAAATAATATGAATCTAGGGAAAAACTAAGTATAGCTCAAAAACCTATAACTAAAACTATGTAAACATATATTGTATATACCATATTGTTTTGGCCAAACTGAGTTGTTCTAAAGTTGAAGCTACTAGACAATAACACCATATCTTGGACAATAACACCATGTGGTTCTAGAGTTAGCATTTGGGTGCTAATGTCTTTATTTTCTGAATTATAAGCCACTATACTATTTTTTTAGTCATTAGTTTTCCTTTGTGTTTACATATGTCTAATTTTATGTAACCAAGCCTTTTTGTTAAAAAAAAGTAGTATGAGTATAGTATAAGAGCCTAATATTTATGAAAAACACCTGTGAATTACCACTCTTTTTAGGTTAGTTGTTGACCATTTGAAATAAGTGTCCTTAAGGGAAAAGTATTTGCAAAATTTGTGTTAGCAAAAACATATGTGATAACTACATGATAATCCAATATAGTATGCATACATAATATAAAAATGTGATATGATGTGAGCATAAGTATGTAATATAATAAATAATGTTTAACATTCCATATAGGTGTCAAGATATAAGTAATCAATGTATGTAACAATAAATCTAAGTAAAATTTGGTAGCTACCGAGGGGGATGGGGCATGATGTCCATCATGGCACCCAAGTAGGAAGAGTAGTTACATGAGGTCCCTCATGGAATTAAAAAATGGAATGTGTAATAATCAAAGACAAGTGTCATGGCCATTACACATATAATAAATAATGTATACAAAATGCATGAGGCATGAAAAGTAGGGTGAGCAGCCACAATACAATGGACATGGGCACATGTCACTAAATCTACAAGAATAAGACATACAAGGACATGTTCAAATGTATACATATACAAGTAACAATAAATTTGGCTTAAAGAAACATATAATTTAATGTTTAAATGCCTACATAAATAATTATAAAATCACACACAAGGACATGGGCATATGTCCAAATCATATATAATACGAAAAGAAGTGGCATAGAGACAAAGAACAATGACATATTCAAATGCCCTTGAATATAAGATGAAAATAAATATAATAAAGTCTAAAATAGATAAGATATAAATTAAATTATATAGGAATATTTAATATAAATCTATATAAGAGTTAGGATGTACATGTGTTCAGTCTAAATTATTAGTAATTAGTAAAAAAATATGAGTATGAGTACCGTGATCAATATCAATAAATAACAATGTTAAAGTTGGAATTTAGAGTTCATAATGATAAACCTTGATGATCAAAATTGTGTAGAAGATATCCCCAAGTGGTAAAATGTGTCAAGTGAAGAACCAATGAATTGGTTTATATGCCCCCAATAGGTAGATAATAGCAACTGTAGATCAGTGTAGTGGACCTGAGTCCTATACCAATTTGCAAGCACTCAAGAAGAACAAGTGAAGTATGCACTATGATAAAACTAAGTATATTAGGATAGATAAAATATTTAGTGTCTATATAATATAATATATGTAAATTATTCATATCTCTAGTCAACTTTCAATTGCTACTTACACTTGCTTGAAAACATACCATTCCTTCAAGATCCACATTAGGCTGATCTTACATAAATGGACCAAATATTCAATTCCTACTTATCATAGGTTAAAAATACACATAAATATTGAAATATCTTATTCAAAATCATATCAATCCCCTTCCGTCACTCATCACTCTACGTTTCACTCAAATGTCCACCTCTTATCTTCTCAAGCCTACTAGCCCTATTTTTTGGTAAGCCTCCTCATTTGGATAATTTGAAATACCTTCATAGGAAAAAATTAAATATTATAGGACATTTTATGCCATAAAACTCACACCTTTACCTTTTTGTGCAAATATCAAGGCAACACACACTTGATTCTGTAGGCTTTCCCTCAATTAGCCTTCCAAATAGACAAACCTCCTTAGTTTGGGCAACGTATAGACATTAAATTCAAGATATTGAAATTTTTAGATACCCAATTATCTTCCCCAACTAAATTCATCCTTCTTAGGCCTTCTTATTTAGACAAATTCACTTTTCCTTTACTACCCTTACTCTTTTAGGCCTTTCTTAGACCTAGCACTAACACACCACCCTAATTCCATAGTTATCCATACCTAAAAACTATAATTATTTATTTATTTTAAATAAAATTTCAAACTCAATTATATTACAAATTTTTAGACGTTTCCAAGTGTTAAATCTCTCACAAATGGCAAAACCCTAATTTCATGGTTGCACTAGGCTGCATAGGGCCGAGGGCTCATACAAATTAATATCTAGAGATGTTTAAGGTTAAAAAAACTAAAATAAACTTACTCAAGTCTATATTCATCTCCTTCACATATTATAATAGTTTAGTATCCCTATTACACCCATTGTATGCTAATAATTATGAAAACTTAGTTAACTATGGTCTTTAATGGACTATGTAAGGGTTTGTTATGACTTTCCTTCATATTTATATACTCTCTAATTCATACTTATAATTTATTTTTGGTTAATATATATTCCCTCATGTTATATATTTATCTTTTCATCATTCATATACTTTCCATTGTTCATTCACACCATTTTACCTATTGACTATATAAACAAAGGTATCAAATACAAATAAGGGACTATATGCCTATTGATCAAAATCCATATTATTTTAAACTAAGTAATATTGAAGGAAACTTAAAAATTCTCTAATTTATTAAACCAAATACATATAAATACCATATAAAGATCATCTAACAATTATATACACAACTTCCTTGCTAGGACTACACACACAATCATAAACCAAAATGCATGCATAGGAAATAGGGTTCTATATAGAGACTAATTTCAACCACATTTCCATTTTATAGTTACATTAAAATATTTGAATCTTTCCTCTATTAATATTCGTGTCCCACATCTAACTCTCTATATAACTCAAGTGAATAATTGATCAAATGCTCATAAAACTGCTTGAACAAGATTGTATAAACTTATACCCTATTGAGAGACTTGACTATCTCCACATAAGTGACTAATTATAATTAAATATTGTATTCCATATAAAAAAAATATAGTATATAACATGATAATGAATAATATCAACAACATCAAATAAATTACTCACCATTATGATATTTCAAACACAATTCATACTTTGCTCCATAATGCCGATTCATTACATAAAGAATTCTTGTACACAAACATTTTTGATTATCCATAAAGTTTATTTTAAATATCCATTATATATCATCCTTAAATGGGATGATATTTTACCACCTCAAAAACTAACTAATCATTTTATATATTTCCTACCTATGATAAAAAACTCTTAAAACAAGATTCATAACTATTTTTTGATCAAGAACTTTCAAACAACCCCTAGACCTATGTAGGGTGGTGGAATGCCATATCACACTGTACATGACATATGTATGTCAAAACCATATTTAAGGACTTCTCAAGAGACCTTATAGGTATATTACAACATTTTTTATCCATTACATATCATCAACACTCATTTATACCAAATAATACATTATGAAAATTTGAAAATGCCATTTGGTGGGGAAAACTAATTTTGAATTCAAATTTTAAATTATACACAAAAACATGACTCTTAAGACATATTTTAGACCATATTTTGATCATTCCTAAGATGCCCCTACATCAAAATCCCAAGCGGAGAATTTTTTTTGATACCCATATTCTTATTACAAAATCTCATATAAATGTGTGTGCTCTTGACTACCACACTTGTACCTTGTCTTGCCCTCTTGATATCTTCCTTCATGATATACCTAAAAAAATATAAAAAAATCATTAAATAAATCATATTCTTTCTCATTCACTTCAGGAACTCTCTAACTCTTCTCTTTGATTGCTTGTTGCTCTTTCTTCCAATCACCTTCATATACTTTATATGATTCAGTCTTCCTCTTTGCATTACCCACCAATGTATCTTGTTCTTCTCTTTTTCATATTTTTTACTTCATCTACAACCTTTAATTCAACCTCAAAATCTGAAAATTCTTCATATAAAGTGATTCAATGTTATTGGCTTCTTCTTTCTTTCATTAATGCCCTTATCTTGGACACCATTGCTACATTCCATAAGTATATGTTCTCTTTTGTAACCTCCTTAACATTTATCTATACATTTTATGTGGATAAAATAAATATTATTTATTAAAAGACTCATACAAACTTTAATATTCCTCATACCTTTGCTTATGTTGTTGTCCCATTGCTAATTTTAATTCATTTGCAACCTCTTAAGTGAGGATGTCTTCATTCTTCATGATATCTTGCTTCTAAAATGGCTAACCTACTTGTTCTTTTTCCATCAACATGACTCCACTTGAGTCTGTTCTTCATACTGACTTCTTTTTATCACCACTTGGTCATATGCTTCCTCTTTTTGTTTCTTTAGACCAACTATCTCATTCTTTTCTTTATCTCTCAAACCTCCATTCATACATATCAATACATAATTAGATTTCAAAACATGAGGATTGATTTCTTCCTTTTCTTTCCTCTTTTTTATTCTTCTCTTCTCCACTAATTTCTTGATTGGCCACTTGAGTGGATTCTTTCTCATGACCCATCCAAGATGTGGGTTCTCTCTCTCTCTCTCTCTCTCTCTCTCTCTCTCTCTCTCTCTCTCTCTCTCTCTCTCTCTCTCTCTCTCTCTCTCTCTCTCTCTCTCTCTCTCTCTCTCTCTCTCTCTCTCTCTCTCTCTCTCTCTCTCTCTCTCTCTCTCTCTCTCTCTCTCTCTCTCTCTCTCTCTACTTCTTGGTGTATTCATGCACCATCTTTTCTTTGTCGATACTTAACCATATCTCTCACTTTCCTTTCTACCTCTTATTTCATATTCATATTGAGTACCTTAGTTGATTACATTCTTATATTTTTCTTGGCCTCACTTGGACCACTTAATTTTGGTTCATACTTGGAACGCTTCTCACTCATCTACCATAGACCTCACTAGGGCCTTTCCATCTCTTATTATTTACACTTGGACTATTTCCTCTTTCCCAGGATTTTTTTATGAGCTTATTTCTTCTTTGAGTTTATTAAAATATATATTGATTCAATTTTTCTACCACACTATTCACTTGTTTTATTTCTTCACCTATCACATACCATCAATAATACATTAAAAATAAATAATAAACCATAAATAATTAATACCTTCTCTTATTTGCCTTCTTACTTTTTCATTCAAAAAAATTCCTTGCTTTCTTACCTATAAATTCATGCAACATGAAATATACACAGTGTAATCAACCTATTTATAGCTATTCCTAGAGAATTTAGATGGTTATAATACCAAAATTAGTTAGATCTACATTCAACTTTCAATTTCTACTTACACTTGCTTTCAAACATGAAATTCCTTCATGACCCAAATTATGCCTATCTTGAAAAAATGGACCAAAATTTAAATTCCTACTTATCATAGGCTAAAAAGACACATACAAATTCAAATATATTATTATAAATTATCTCAATCCCTTTCCATCACTCATCACTCTACATTTCACTCAAAACTCCACCTCTTGTCTTCTTAAGCCTACTAACCCTATTTTTGGGTAAGTCTGCTTGTTGGGAGCATATAACATACCTTCACAAGAAAATAATAACATATTAAAGGAACATTTTTGGCTATAAAATTCACACCTTTACCTTTTGTCAAAAATATTAAGGCAACATGCACTTGCTTTTTTAGGCCTTCGCTCGATTAACCCTCCAAATGGATAAACCTCCTTAGTATGGGCAATGTACGGACTTTAATTTCAAGATATTAACATTTTTAGATACCCATTTGGCTCCCCTCACTGAATCCATCCTTTTAAGGTATTTTTATTTATAAAAAATCACTTTTCCTTTTCTACCCTTACTCTTTTAGGCCTTCCCAAACCTAGCACTAGCACATAACCCTAATTTTATACTTATCTATACCTAATAAATTTGATTCTTTCTTTATTTACAATCACACTTAAAACTCAATAAAATTATCAATTTTGGGACTATTCTAATGATTTAGTCTCTCACAAATATAAAAACACTAATTTTAGGGTTGCACTAGTCTATACAGGGCTGAGGCCTCATAAAAATCAATATATAGATATGTATAAGGTTCCAAACACTCAAATAAACTTACTTAAGTCTCTATTCATATGATTCATCTCTTCCAATGTTTTATTATCCCTTTTACACCATTGTATTCTAAAAATCATGAAAACTCAATCAATTGTGTTCCTTAATGGACTATGTAAGGGTTTGTTATGACTATCCTTCATATTTCTATACTCTCTGCTTGATACTTAGAATTTCTTATGGGTTCATACATATTCCACCATGATATAACTTGATCTTTTCCTCATTCATCCACTTTCCATTATTCATTCACACCCTTTCTCCTAATTACTATATAAATAGAGGTATCAAATACAAAAATGGGACTATATAAATGTTGATAAAACACCATATTATTTTAAAATAAGTAATATTTAAGGAAAATTAAAAATGGTCTAATGTATTCACCCAAACACTATCATGACCATTTCAATATCAACTAATGATTTTATATAAAACTTCCCTTCTAGGACTGCACACACAGTCATAAACCATAATGCATGTATAGGAAATAGGTTTCTTTATAGAGACTACTTTCAACAAAATTTACCTTGACTAGTTCCATTCAAATATTTGAATAAAATAGGTCCTTAAAAGATTCTTAGGAAGTTTTCTAATAATTCATACAATTTAGAGTTACCTAGTGGAGTTAGAATTTCACTTATCTTTAATGTTTCAAACTTGTACCCTTATAAAGAAGGAGATGAAAGAGGAAATACAAGAAATAGGCCCCTAATCTTGAAGGATAACCTACACACCCTATACATGAGATATCTATTAGTATCCACTCTTGAGGTTTATCCTAGAAAAGTAGCTTGTTCCACCCAAGAAATACATAAAATCCTCCATTTTGGGAAGTGGGAATCTATAACTTATGGTGATATTATTGATGGCCCTAGAATCAATGCACATCCTCCACTACCCTTCCTTCTTTGGTACCAACACATTGGGCACTACACATGGAATGAATCTCTCTTTGATTATCCTTTTATCAAGAAACTCTTACACTTGTATTGTTATCTCAACATTCTCTTATGGGGTCATCTTGGATGCAACCTTGTTTGGTAAACTTTTTCTAGGTATAAAGTATATATGATGTGTTATGCTCCTCATAGGTGGCAATGTATTTGATAGCTCATCAATAATTATATCAGCATACTTGTCCATAATTTATTGAATATCTAGGGGCAGTTCATCGATATTAGTGTCTATCATAATAATCATAGGTCTGATTACCAAAGTAAAGCCCATTTATTCTTCATACAAAGCATTCAAAAACTCTTTTCCACTTACCAACATCAAATGTGAACCAACCTATTGATCACTCTCCTCATCCTTCAAGGGAAACAAAGTGTGACTAACTCCATCCTCCATTAAAGTGTACATATTCATTCTTCCATCATGAGTAGTTTTCCTATCATATTTCCAAGGCCTTCCAAGAAGCACATGACACACATATATGGGGATGACATCACAAAGTACCTTGTCTTTATAGCTTCCAATGTAGAACTCTACCCAACTTTGTTCACTAACCAAGACTTGTTGTCCCTTATTCAACCATGACACCTTGTATGGATTGGGGTGAGGTAGTTTATTTATCCCAACCTTGTTAACCATTTCTACTAAAACAAGATTATTCATACTTCTTGAATCAATGACCATTTTTAACACTTATATTGGAACTTCCATGATGTTCTAAAGAGAGTTTTCCTTTGTGGTGTATCCTTATCCTTGGGTGGCTTGATTATCACCATACTCATGATAAATTATTCTCCCAATTTAGGCTCTTCCATGTGTGATGGAGAGAAAAAACTCTCTTCCTCTCCTCCTTGTGCAATCTAATTTCTCCCTTCATTTCTTGGGCTTCTTATTGGCTGGTCCATTAGGCATTCCCATTGCTTGTGGCCAACAAACTTGTTACACTTGAAACACTTGCCTAAAAATCCACTTGTTCCTTTACCCCTTGATGAATAAAAACCTCTATTAAAAGTTATATTCCCTCTAAATCTACCTCTTAAATTAGTGGAATGCTCTTGTGAGGTAGTTTCTGTATCCTAATCTTGTTAACCATTTCTACCAGAACAAGATTATTTGTACTTCCTGAATCAATGACCATTTTTCAATAGTTACCTTGACACTTGCATTATGTTCTCAAGATAATTTTCCTTTATGGTGTATCCTTATCCTTAGGTTTCTTGATCAACACCCTCCTCATGAGAAATGATTATACCACTTAAGGCTCTTCCATGTGTGATGGAGAGAAAACACTCTCTTCCTCTTTTCCTTGTGTAATCTAATTTCTTCCTTCACTTCTTGGGCTTCTCTATTTATATTCCTCTAGGAATTCCCATTGATTATGGCCAAAAAAATTGTTACACTTCAAACACTTTCCTATAAATCTACTTATTCCTTTACCCCTTAATAAATAACCACCTCTATTAAAAGGTATCCTACCTCTTAATCCACATCTTGAATTAGTGCACTGCTCTTGTGAATTAACTGATTCACCTTTATGGTTTATTTGTGAGAAATTTATGCCAGCTTAATTTCCTCAACCTCTAAAATTTATGACCCTTCTTCTATTCTATTGATTATGCTTCATATTCAACTTGTCTTTTGTTTTGATTTCAAATTGATAACACTCGTCTAGTGTTCTTGGGCTAACAAGTGCTAGTTCATCTTAGAGATTGTACCTTAGGCCATTCAAGTACCTTGAAATATTTTATTTATCATAATTAAAATTTCTATACTTGATGGCTAGCTTATAAAACTCTTTCGTATATGCCTTCACAGTCATATCCTTTTGCTTCAATTTTTATAATTATCTTAAAAAGTTTGTCTCATAGTCACCTAGAAAGAATTTGCCTTTGAGCTTAGTAACCATTCGATCTTAATAAGTGATGTTTTTCTTCCCATTATTTATTATCTCATCTTGTGTGGAGTCCTGCCATAATTAATCATTCCCATTTAGTTTTGTTCTTGTAAACTTGACCTTCTTATCATCAAGTACCTCCTCATACTCAAAATACTTATCTAACTCATTCACCCAATCTATGACTTCATCTCCATTAAGATCACCTACATAGGTGGGTAATTCCATATTTGGTTTCAGATTTGACTCATGAGTCTCTCTAAACCTTTATCTTTAGGTCCTTCAACTATCTCTTCTCCCTCTACTTCCTCTTGGTCTTGTGGCTCATTTTCCCTATTACTCAGTTACCCTATTAGGACTCCTCTTTTGTATTGTTATAAAGTAATTATAATTTTATCCAAGCTGACTCTAAGGTCCCTTAGATCTTCCAACCTAAAGTATTGGTTACCTTGGTTCCTTTCTACACA
>JARHVA010007235.1:680000-695000 GCA_037957365.1 Torreya grandis | reverse complement strand
CAAGTGAGCAATAATAAATAGAGATTGATAAGATATTTATTATTGAAGAGAATAAGAGGAAGATAAAAGTTCCAATAAGATCACATGAATAAGAAAACAAGAGAAGATGGAAGATGTCTATGCCAAATATAATCAAAGAGACTATGTGGTATCTCATTTTATATGCTAACATTGTTTTTGATTTTTTGTTTGTAGGTATGAAGAATAAATTAGATAAGGCCAAGCGTAATGCCTCAAACTTTATGAATAATGGGTTAACAACACTACCCATCGAGTTACAAGAGGATGACAAATATAAATAACCTTTTGAAGAAGACAAAGAAGAGATGATTGAAGGTATACTACATGTTGAAAATGAAGAGAAAAAGAAATTCTATGACACACTGCCAAGCCTAGCATTTGAAACAAGAGAAGAAGTATAAAAAGAGGATATAAAGGTCACCCATGAAGACATAAAGGAAGAGATAAGATTTTAGTAGTTACTAGTGGAGGCAAATGAGTGTTTTAAAGTTAAAATTGATTACATATATGAATAAGGCAAAACTAATATGTAGATGGAGGAAATGAAGGCATTCAATACACAATATTTTCTTCCTTGGTTCCCTTGACCAGTTCCATTCTATGTTTTCCATACAAACCTCATCAATACATCTACCATCCATCTATGTTTAATGGAATGTGAGGATTACATCCTCAAAACTAACAACTCAGACTATATATTTCCTACCTATGATTAAAAACTCTTAAAACAAAATTCATAACTATTTCTTGATCAATTTTTTTAAAAACCCCTAAACTTACGTAGGGTGGTGGACTACCACCTCATAATTTACATGACATAGTTATGTAAAAAATATCTTTAAGGACTTCTCAAGAGACCTTATACGTCTATTACAACATTTATTACCCATTACATATCATTAACACTCATTTAGAACAACTAATACATTATGAAAATTTGAAAATCCCTTTTGACAGGAAAACTAAATTTAAATTCAAATTCAAATTGCTCACACAAAAATGACTCTTAATAAACTTCCTAGAAAATATTTGAGCATTCTTAACATGCCCTTGCATCGGTAAACATAACAATGCATACAATCTATAATGTTTTTTATGTTTTTGACATGATATATTATTATTTTTTAATTTTATGGATATAAGCTATGTATAAGCAATATGAAATTGAACTATGTACAAGGAATAAAAGATATTGAAAGTATGTATAAAAAGGGAGAAACCATACAAACATATGAGTCTCATGGGAGACCCTCTATCAGTATGACCCATGTCAAACAGGTGAACATTGATAATAAAATATGTTTGAGAAGTCAACTGTGGTCCCCATAATCTACTATATTAAATGGTCTATATTTGTATTTTTATCTACATGTATAGTAGTACTATGAATTTGTGCCACTAACTATTGTGTTATATGAAATTTAGGGATGTCAGGAACCCATATGGTAGAAGATACTATAGGTGAAATATGTGTCCTTGATAAGAACCCTAACAACCCAATAATACTAATCTTGATAAAATATGAGTCGAGGAAGGAATTTTAAAATTTGTGACATATCTCTGACATAGGGGTCTCTCTAATAATGGTGTTCATGGGAGAGTGTATTTATCAATATTTTATGACTAGACCATATCCACACTAGTGGCTCTACTAGACTTTGTGATGTATTAATAGGATCTATGATATATTTGGAAACTATGTTAGAACTGTAATTGGTAATTTTGATGTAATTACCTATAAAATAGGTAGAGGATACTCATATAAAAGACCCTCAACTTTGACCACCTAATTTTCATGTACGTATTTTTAGAATATGTGCACTTTTTATGGGATGTATTATAGCTAGTATATCCATTATCTACACAATCACATATAAGACATTCTTACACTAAGTACTATTAAGAATTTAGTGGCTATATGTGGTGGTCCAACTTGCAATAGAAGCATAATCTCTACAATGGAGCTCTGAACATGACAATTGAATCCACTGATAACTATGTTTATGGAGAATATACCCTAATCTAAATACCCTAAATTCTATAAAAGTTTCATAATTTACATGCTAATGATTGACGTATTGTCAATCATAGCACTCTAGATATGATGATGATCCATGTCAGCTTGTACAAATAGTACATCTAAATATATATCATCGTCAACAATCTCCTACTATGAGAAGGTGATAAGTGGTTTAGATAGTACTATAGTGTTGTACATATTAATTATATAATGAAATAGGTATGCCTCCTTTGTAATAGTATGATATGAATATAGTGGTGGATGTGCATGAAATATATGGTTAACACTTGAAGTTCTCCTTGCCTCATTCATTGTGAGCTTTGGAAATGGATATGAGAATATCTTTAATGACTGAGCTTATATTTTTTTTACTTTTGGTGCCTTTGTGGGTGTGACCACATTTTTTATTTTAGCCTTAATCAAATATTGCATCCCATGTTTTATACTTATGCATCTATTTATTGTATGGCCTGGTACCATGTGATATTTTAAGAATACATTAGAATAATAGATTTTTAGAAGAGGTTGTATTATATCAACCTATTTTATGAGAGGGAGAGATATGGCTTGTATTATGAGAGCTATTTTAAAACCCATGATAGTGATTCTTTAAGTTTGGTAAAGATTCAACATTGATGAGTTGATAAAAGCACTTGAGGATATGGATTAGAAATTATGTTAACTATGGCCTTTTGCTCACTCTTATTTTTAGTGGCCCATGTTTCTTAGGTAGGTTTAAATTAACTCTTAGTAGTTGATTTTAATCCATTGGTATATTTTAGTTTTCCCATTTATAGAATATTGAATTATCTTTCTTTTACTATGTGGCATAAATTTCTAAATGTCAAAAACTTCTTAAACAAGATAGTATTGTGTAATATTGGTAATGACTCTATATCAAGATGTCTTGGAACTCATTGTCTACCATGAGGCTAGTCAATTTATCTAATATAGTCTTGTATCATAAGAAATATAATGTAATAGGCTCATTTCACATTTTTTTCAACTATGCAACTTCGGCATATGAGATTTTATCACTGATATTGATGGAAAAGTGTGTTAAAAACATGTCTACCAAAGGATTAAATGATGTGATAGATTGACTTTGTAAGTCATAAAATCACTATAAGGCATAATCCCTTAAACTTGATGGAAAAAAATTGAGAAGCTATTAATTAGACACATATTCCAAACACGATACAAGAAAATATCAAAGATGGTGCTCTAGGTCACCATTTCCATCATATAATGTAAGTTTAGGTTCCACAAATCCAAATGGAAAAGTTGCCTATATGCGGTATGCCAAAGGTGTATGCAAGATAATATTAGAGTCTAAATATTGTGATGGATTAGTATCTCCCTTATCAAGATGTAACACTTTATCCTATAGATTATGAACATTATCCATAAGGGATTTTACATACAGAGTGGAGGAACTAGCCCCAATAGGTGTATTTGTCACTGAAGGTTGTTGAATTATAATTGTAGGTTGTGCTAATTGAGTTGTTCCTACTATATGTGTAGTAATACTATTATGTATGGGAGTTGAATATTGACCATTATTTGATTTTTGGATTTATTCTTAAATAATAGTTATGAGGCCATCTTAAATATCAAAAAAAATTGACACAAAATATTACAATTGTTTCTTATTGGCCTCATCAAATCACTTGTTGAATTCTATCATTATTTTTTGGGAAGTAAGAGAGTAAGTTATATATTCTAAACCTTTAGATAACTTTAATCTAAAAAGTATTGAAATAAATATAAAATTTTCAAACTAAAATCTTAATAGATACACAAAAAGGATACAAACCCTAAGAGAATCCAAGGTTAGGTTTTGAGCAATTTTTGAAGTAAGTGAGGTTTACCAAATGATTTAACTTTTTAGGAATTAAATTATGTAAATAATATGTTTGATTAAATGGATGAGTATACTAAATGAAGAAAATAATATGCATAAAATATATCCATTAATTTTTTTACAAAATTGACTATCTTTAAGTTCTATAAAATTAGTAATAAATAGTGTAAATTAAGACTTATCTAGAAAAATCCTAATAGAAACAATTTAAGTGATATAAAATGAGATGGAAGATAGTTTGAATGTAAGTAATTATATCCTTATATAATAACCCGCTAATAAATAGTTCAATGAATGGATAGTAGCACCATGTGGCTCTTGTGTCATGATATTAGTGCTAGTCTCCTTTGTGTAGGACTATCCCCTCAGTGCACTTGTGTCTAGATTTGTAGGGTCCATTCATATACATGAATTATAGAACTCTATATTGTGATTGTAGTGATTAATTTATGGTGTAAATAATCATCCATGAAATTATGGTATGATATTAAAAGTTTTTTCATTAGTAGGATAGGTTGCACATCCTCAACACCCTATTATGAAGAGAGTTACATACCAATACTCTGAGGGATCAAGCTCGATGTAGTTCTCTCCAAGGTTCTAGTGTGAGTAAAAGTGTTGATATTATGATAGTGGAATTGATTTCATTAAGTGTATTTGAGATAAAAAAATATGTAAAACCTAATTTTAGGACTGATGTAGATGGTAGTATGCAGTAGGGTAGAATAGGGATTGATAAACTTAATGGGGCTCAAATTATTTTATTGCTTACTAAGATATTAAAATATGCCTAGGTTGACCTTAGGAGAATTGTTTTTAAATATATTCATTTGATAAATCTAGGGGAAAGGCCTTATGTTCAATTTTGGGCACACTAGTACCATGTGGCTCTTGTATCCTTATTATGGAGCTAATGTCCAACTGGTAGAAGACTAGGGATAAAGGGCCAGAATAAAGAAATTAAGGTTTGAGACTACGTTGAAGCTAATTAAGGATGCATGTGGCCCACATGAGTCTTAAATATGTTTGATAATAGTCTATAGGATAGTTTTAGGGCTAATATAAGGATAATTATTTCTAATTAGCACTCTTAGCACTCAATTACCACTTTTAGGTAATTACACAAATGTAGTATGTTATTCATAATAATCATCAAAAAATTTACCTTAATAATTTTGAATGATTTTTATTCTCTTCTAATATTTATTATATTCCATTTTATTGGATGGATGTATATTCAATGAATGTTTTTTCTTTTCTTGGGTTGATGATGATGAATGACTAGTCTATTTGAAGAGCTAATATTATTTCCTATTGAACTAGAAACATAAGTATGGCTTTGTAAGCCACAAAAATAAAATTAAAGAGGATTATTTAATTTACATATGACTTCTATTTTTACATTGTAATAATCATGATACATATTATTTTTAAAAATAATATAATCTTTAGAAACAATTTTAGGTTTACAAAGGATTATAAAACTTGTTTGCTTTGATTGCATCACTATATAATGTGAAATTGTGATCAATACTCTTAGAATATAGATATCAATAAAACTAAATATTAGTTTTTTAACCTTTAGTTTTAATTATTTTAATTTTCATGCTACCCTTCTCTTCAACTTTGATATACATTTAGTCTCTTAATTGGACTTGGATTTTGTAGGAGTAATGTGATTTGTTAAAACCATATTTATGACATGTCATGTGATTTGATAAACATGAATCAAGAAAAAAAATTATTCCATTATTTATTCCCACATTACATGTGAAAAATAATATAAGGGTTATTTAACATTACTTTTTAGAAATTGAAATGCCTTATTTTCACTTTCTTGATTAGATTGATTTTTATCTACATATACCATAATCTTATATAAGGTCTCCTAGTTTTTATTAATAATGGAAAAATTAAGGTTTATTGTGGTATTACCTATTAATTTATATTAACTTTTCCATTTTAATTTGTGTTTTTTCAACTCTTTTGATTCTAGTTTTTCTCTTTGTTCCTTGAAACCCTTGCCTTGGTTTCAAGTGCTTATTCTTGATCTCTTATGAATATTCTCATCTTATCCTCATGGGACAAGAGAAAACCCAATAAACCATGACAATTACTATTTTTTTTATGAATTTAAACTCAATATTTATCATAATATGTGACCATTTTTTATTTAAATATATTAACAAATTCCTTAATATAACACTATCTTGTATAATTTCTCCATAAAACCTCATTTTATGGACTATAATTTATAATTATGAAATATTATCCAAATCCTTCACTATCTATCATTATCAAAAATTCAAAATTCATTTTAAGAGTTTGTATTTTTTATTATATTACCTTAATATATCCATGATATAATGTTTCCAAGGTATACATTGTTTCATGGACTTTTTCAAAAACAAAAATTCTTGGACAGATGTTTGGGTCTATGAAACTCTTAAGATAGAAAAAAGCTTATCCATCTACCTTTTCTGCATCCTTTTTCTTGTTTTTTGCTCTTGATTAAAAATATCCCAATATTTATGTGGTGATTAACCATGTATACCATTATCTCTAACTCATTTTCACACAATAATTATCTTTGACTAATCTCTCCATTATTCAAAGTTGTCACCTTTAAAGATGGGAATATTTATAGAAGAAAAATTCAAAAAAACCATGTTACTCTTGATAAAAATTTCAAGCAATTTTTAACCTTTCTTGAATTATAATTTAATTAAAAAATGAAACTTTTTAATTTATGGATGGATTTGAAATATTAATTTATATCATATTTAATTAAAGCTATGTATCAACCAATCTATTCCAAAATTTATATTTGTTAATTTAATAGTGTTGTAAGTGTGATTGTTGACAAACATTATACTAAATAAATTACAAATAGAATAAATATGCATTATATTTTTATGTTATGATTATATGAAATAAAATTATATATTAATTCATGTAAAATTGTTTCCTAATATGAACTATTTCACCACACTTCTTGTGCACAATATTTTATTAATAACAAAGACTAAGATAAGCCCAATACATGCTATCTTGCATGAAAATGAAAAATATAAAGTGAAATATAAATTAATACCTTATTACACACACACACACACACACACACACACACACACAAGACTAAGATAACTTAAATTAGAATCATGAAAACAAGGTTGTATTATTGATAAAACCATGCCAATATATAAGAATAGTTATTCAAGAAGTTTAACTCATGTAACCTAATAAAGCTAGGAACCTCAAATACATATAAAATGGTAACTAACTAATATGAAATTAATTTTAGCTCACTAAATTATAAAAATTATGCCCCACCTCTTGTATATGAATGGATAATAATTCAAACTCGATTAAGTATACATTCATTTAAGTACAATATAACTAGCACATATAGTTATGTTTTAAGAAGTCCTTAGAAAGTGTTTAAAATTGATCAAATGAAATATATAAGCTAATAGAAAAAACAATCTAACACTAATAATAAAGTGTCTATATTGGCATCATACTCAACATTGCCCATCAAAGAGATGATAATGACTTTGAAGGATGTAGGTAGATATTAAGACTATTAATTATTGGTATTATATATGTGTTACACAGTGATCGGAGATCTATCCCTAATGATATTTCCCACATATATTTTAAGGGAATACCTCATGGAAGTAGACATTAGACTATAAATTTAGATGTATCTTTTTAGATTATTTTATCAACTGTTCCACATGTGTAAAATTTCTTGTTGTTTTGTTTTAATATTTTATAGTGGATGATGGTGGTGGTATCTATATGTAGTAGAAGATGTATGAAATAATTAAAATAAATTTATGAACATGATGTAATGCATTCCTATGGTTTAATGGTTCTTAGACATTTATATAAATAAATTTTTAGTTTTTGATGTGAATAATTCAATGGTAGGATTGGATTGAACACTCTATTAGATTGTTTGGAGTGTTAACACACTAATTTTAGATGAACGATGGTCATGTCACATGAAAATTAGGAACACTCCTAGGTATATGCATAAAGATGTGTTTTTAGAGGGTTGGTGTGATATGGTATCACCATGGGTTATAGAAGATGGTTTGATGGGTTGACCTCATATTATTTTATATAAAGGACAACACATAATTAGGATATGTCTATAATTTTTTTATTTAATTATAGATGTCCAAACTTTTATGAGGATTTTACTATGAGTATGCTACTTGTTACTTTTTGGTTTTACATGATGTGACACTAACATCTTGGTTATGGATGCATAGTGTTAGGGTGATAGTGAAGCTGTGAGTTAGAGAGATGCCATCTGATGCATATATTTCTCGATTCCTTTAGAAGAGATGGAACCTAAGATAGATATACCAAAAATAGATTACTTAGGGTGCAAAAATGTGTATGTTACATGGTTTAAAAATTATAAGTGAGCTAGATTATTCCCAACTAGAGGATATGGTGTCGTAGATGATGTGATATGTGTGTTGCTTATGAGGTTTGTTCAATGTATAATATTCTTGAGTTATTTTGTTAGTGTACTTTAGTTATTAGATTTTTTAATGATATATAATGTGTTTATTATCTATGTCTATGTAGATGATGAGGATTATTGGATTATAATGAGTGATTTAGTACTACAATAGTTGATAGGTCTGGTTTCTAAAGATTTTGTGAAGGGGATATTGATTGATTGAGTGAAAATAGTTGTAAGAGTACACAATTTCTTATTTGAATGTGATAAAAATTATACCATTACTCATGTTTGAGATTGTAAAAAGAAACATGACATGACATAATAACTAGTGAGAGAAGAAATTATTCCATAAAATATGTGTACTGATTTAGGTATATGATTATATAATGAGTATGTTCACTTATATAGAGATAACATGGATCTAATCACCACAATATTTTTCAATACAAATAAAAGTTAGAGGGAGATATTGAGATAAAATACATATGGAGATCTTTGAGATTCTAGATATAGAGATAATTTATTAGTATATATAGATAATGTTGACATGGATGTAGATGGCCTTTTGGACTATGTTTTCTATTATTGAGTGATCATTTGTAAAAAAATATTGTATTTCATGTTATTAAATAACTATATGTTTTTATTTGACTAGGTAAATAATTTTGTTTTACAAGGATCTTAAAACCTAATAGTTATATAAGAGGAAAATAAAAATAGAGTAATACCCAAGGGTTGAAAAACATAATACAAACAAAACAAAATAAGTAGTTAGAAGAATCCTATAGTAGAAGACCTAAAATTACTAAAATAAAAGTTAGATTACTCAAGGGGCATAGTCTCCTCTATGATTCCTTATTGGGGACCTTGTCCTCTAACTTGTCCTTTAGATTATCCTTTATAATTACTTCCTAGGTCCTTTTGCTAAGGCATTCAGTAGTTTCCTTTGGGAATATCATCATTGGTTTCTTTCAAGCCTCCTTCGAGTTATTATTAGGGGGTTAACAATAAAGAGGGTTTTGGGGGAGGGTTTGGGAATGATCTAAACATATGTATTTTATTATTTATACCTACAAGGGGATCCTCTCTATCACTAACCTATGAAAAAATCCTATAACACTTTTATGACTTCCTTGTTAATCGAGTTCTATTCCTTCATCAGAGTGTCCATACCTAAACCTACTTTGTGGAGTTTATCATTGAATTTCTGAAAAAATATTTTAATTTTCTATACTCACTCAAATAAGATGGCCTTACCTTTCCTTAAAAATTCCTCCACATCCTTCTCATTAAATATGATTGATTTATGTTTATTTACAATGAGTTGGAGGGGAAGGTTAACTATGAGACTTTTAAAATTAAGGATTACAAGGGATGGGATAGGAGTAACAGAGTCCAAATTTGGGTCTCTTTTAAGGGATTCCTCATATACAAAAGACCCCGTAGTGGAGATTATTTCCCACACAAGGTTTCCTCGTGCTTAACAGGAAGGAACATAAACCCTTAGTGAATGATGGCATTTTCTTCACTAATTTAAATTGTCAGGGTGATACTCTCAAGATATTTCATTAGGAAATATGGTAATGGAATTGACTTAATAATAGAAAATGATGTTAGAACATAAGACTAAATTTTCCTTCTAGTGTGAGGTATTTCATGATATTAAGTCAATCCTCTGTATAGTACCTTAGCATGTCAATTTATGGGAACCCCCTTTGAATTTTTTAGGATGTCATTCATCCAAAATAATATTTAAATTAGATCTATTTTATTGGATTGGTCCTTAAAATCCTTTAAACCATCAAATGACATCTTTATAACCTCCATATTAAGCTCCCTAGTGACAATAATTATAATTCCTTACATCTCCCCCATTATTTTATTCTAGGGTACAAAAAAATATTTAACAAGGTGTACATAATTCCCTATGATATGATGCATGTATTCCATAACCCACATATTACAAAACTTCCTCCAAATCTTCCTATTAACATGGAACTCTATGCATGATAACAGATCTAACCTATCTCTATCAACCCCCATTCTATACAAGCCAATGTTTAGATTGTTTGAATGGTGAAATAGAATTTCCTTATCTTGGTTTTGTTTTCTATCAATGTAGGTTTGGGTATAAACGTAAATTCCATCACCCTTATAAAACAATTAATGTCTTATGTGTATAGATAATGTTTTTGCATGAGAGTGTAATCATGATGAATGGGATGTAAGCTTTGCACATGTGTCCAACTTTGCCACATACTAGGACATGATTGCTTCATTTTTAATGGCCTTGTTGATGTGTGGTGGGATGTGTTTGATTATATTATTTACTTTATAAATTTAATTTGTTATTATCTTATTCTCATTTTAATTTTAATTATATGTTTTATGTTATTTCATATTTAAATGATTTAACATTTTATAATTTTTAGGTATATCTGAGTGTGATGTGAAGAACTATATGAGCCATAAGTAATTATCCATCCAACATGAAAAAAATAGTAACTATGAACCATAATTATTGTTATACACATTTGAATCATTGTATTATAATTATGGAACTATATTGTTGTGAATAAAAATATATGTAACATTTGTCAAAATATCTTTAAAGATTGTCACTTATCACTATTGATTTGTTTTTCATTCATTCTAATACAACACTAATATATGTTTATATATATATATATATATATATATTTATGTATATATATATATATATTTATGTATATATATATATATATATATATGTATATATATATATATATATATCTATATATATATATGTATATATATATATATATATGTATATATATATATGTATATATATGTATATATATATGTGTGTGTATATATATATATATATATATGTGTGTGTGTGTGTGTATGTATATATATATATATATTCCACTATTTTTGAACTAGTAACACAACATATCTTTCATAATGTGGTTATTTTAGATACATTTCTAGCCACATGATGAGTGACCATTGGTTCTTAAGTAGGAACATCTTGGGATCACTCATTAATTGTAGAATGTCATCATAGATAACAAGGAGAAGGATATCTAGATGGCCCCTTTAAAAAAATTAATAATAGCTCTATTAACGTATTACTCAATTATGTCTCTAAGTGCATAATAATCATTATCTTAATGCCCATTAGTGATCTGATAGATAAATAAGGTCTATTTATGATATTTTCTAATCGATACAGTGGATGATAATGATTGGGAGGGATATTATCATCATCTTATCAAATAATATTTTAATAAATACATGAGCCCTATCTTTGAATGAATCAATATATATGGGTTAATTTTACCATAAGGTACTTCAATCAATATAGGAGCAACTATAAGTACTTATTCTTTGTCAATATTTAGTACCTTAACCTATAATTTCTATGAAATATATATTTTTTTAAAATGTATATCTATATCCTAAAGAAAATTAGATAACTATGATGGTAAAAACTCAATATCAAAATCTTTCCTTTTATTTGTTTGCACAAGTCTAATTTCTATAGTAATGAAATAATTTCATAGAAAATATGTTGAAATGACTAGATGTTTGTTAAATCAAATTTTCCTTAAGATATAAAATGAAACCTCTATAAAATATGTATTCTATCTCCAAATATGTTGGTTGGAAAATTAGTTTCTTTATACATGTCTTAAATTTTTATATGTAGTCATAAATTAGCTCTGACATTACTTAATGTTGGTATGGTAATATATCATATGTAAATATATGTTATTTATTTTGATTAAAGTGCATGTGATAAAACTTATTTTGACTAAATATATGTATGTGAGGATCCATTAGGTAGTGAATTATAAAACTAATTCAATGCATCACCCTGTAAACGTTTTTGAAATAACTTTAACAATATCTTTCTACCATTACAACCATTCATATATATCCATGTTTCTATTGAGATTGGAAAATTTGGGTATATTAAAACAAAGAAATAATTCCAGTATACATTATTACACACTATAGGGTTATCACAAATAGAATTCAAATCAACCCAAGAGTGATATGCCCTAATTTATAGTGTATGTTTATTTACTTTATGTTTTAAATCCCCAATACCATGCATTAAATAATGATCTATTTTTAAGTTATATTAAGTTAATTTATGGGCTCATTTAATAATTTAATTGAATTTTTAATTTTAGCGATTATTACGCTACTTCAAATAGGATATAAAATATTAGTAATATATTTTTTGGTGAATGGTAGGCGTGGAGAATTAACTCATATTTTATATAACATAAATTTTAAAAGGGATGTTGTATTATACTTAAATAAAATAAATAAAATTATTTATCTCATCATTAGAATCAAAATGTTCCCTCATTTTATTTTCTTAAAGAGGACTAGGAACACTGCCATGATTTGTAATAATATTTTCATTAAGAAAAATATCATCTTAATTATCATGTAATTGACAATCATCATCAACATGAGTGAAGGGTAAAAATATATATATATTCTAGGGTTAGTGGAAATATTTTCCTCTTCACTGTAGACAAAATTATTATTATCATCCTAGTTTTCATTATGATCACTATCATTTTCACTTGTAGAATAAACACTTGAAATAAAAACATTGTTATTTCATAGGAAGAAGTTTTAGAATATACATTTGTATTTTGAAATTTATTTAAAATAAAACCACATGTAATAAGAATACAATATATTATTTCCTTATCAACATTAGAAATTACAATGATTTTGCAAAGCAGAGAAATAAGGAAAAAAATTACATTTAATACCTTGCTTAAACTATCATTACATTCAAAAGGAACACTGATTTATTTTTCATTGTCAACATTTGAAATAAAAAAAATTTAATTATCACAATAAGGGAGGTTATGAGAGGATTTTTCATTATCTACCTTCCTCATAGTGTTTACACTATATTTAATTATGAATTAAAGTCAAGTGTAATTGGAAGCACAAAGTATTGGAATATAATGTAGGATCTCAAATAAAATATAACACAATAAATACATACATACATACATAAATACATACATACATACACATGCATGCACGCACGCACACACACACACACACACACACACACACACACACACACACACACACACACACACACACACACACACACACACACACACACACACACACACACACACACACACACACACACACACACACACACACACACACACACACACACACACACACACACACACACACACACACATTACAAAAAAATTAAATAACTAAAAATAGATAGTGCGGCTAGGGTTAGAAGATTGTCCTTAAGAAAAAAATATTTCAAATTATGTTAACATTTCATGAGTTGTGACTAATTTTGAATAACCTAAAAGAACTTATACATCAAAAAAAAATCATTATATATTGGGATAAGGATGAATAAGTTACAAATGATGTAGAAGGTGGATACGGCCATAATATTCTAATGCCTGCTATTGTAGTTTTGTGCATGCAAACTATATGTTGGATGTGAAAATATGGGCTTATTTTCCTCTATCTATATGTGACATATCTTTGTGTGTATCATAATTTTAAACAAATAAGACCTGAAAAATAAACTCCCTAGTCCCAAATAGGCAAAAAAAAAGATTTAATTCAAAATGTTAAAAGAGTAGATGTGGGAATGTTTGAGCTATCCTAATAAAACCACTTGTCAACCAAGTGTTGTCAAAATGTTAAAACATTAGATATGTTTTGATTATAATGATTGAAAAATGATGCCCTTAACCTGAAATGAACCAAAGTTATACTTGGCCAAAGACTATGGTATTGAAATAAAATTACAAGAGTAGTTTTTACATAGATGATAGATGATATTTTCAATGTGATCTAGGTAAGTTCTAGTGTGACCCTCTATGTGATTTTATATGATAATTTTTTGAAAATTTTTAATAGCTTAATTATTGGTTTATTATGAAAATTCATTATGAAGTAGGCCATTTTGAAAAATTGACCATTATATCATAATGGACAAGGTTACAATGTGTCTTTATCTACCTAGTATGTTGTTGTGTAGAGAGAAATAAGGTTTATAAATGAAAGAGATAGTGAAGTATACTCATAATAGGTATTAATAAAGATAAATTAGGTTAGTTAATGAGATATACACAATAATTTTGAGACTTTTAAGGCTTTGTTAGAGATTTTAAGTTATTAGAATATATAATTGACAAAGCAAGGTAAAGATGTTATGAAAAAACATTATCAAGAATTTATTGATTAAACTTTAGTGTCTAGAACCCCTCCACCATTATAGTGATCTAATTTTTTTCTAAAGTAAAGGAAATGTGATAGATAAGTGTGTGTACAAAATATATCTTTATCATGAAGATGTGCATGCCCCCTTGTTGAGGAAAGTGGAGAAGTGTTGAACATGTGGTGATTTGATATTGATCAAGACTTGAATTTTAAAAACAAATGAATATTTTTGAATTGGAAATATTTTATGATATAACACTCATAGAGTAGTATTAATGATTTTAGAGGTGGTAACTACCAAAGTGGTGTGCTAAAGTGTAACTAAAATTATGAGCATCAATAAGCTCAAACATGGCTCACTTATTAGATTGAAAAGAA
>JARHVA010007235.1:650000-675000 GCA_037957365.1 Torreya grandis | reverse complement strand
GCACAAATCCTAGTTAGATTTGAATGAAAATAAGAAAAATCAAGAGGAAGTTTGAGAGAGGATGGGATAGAATCTTGTTTTATATTAAGATATTTATTGATTATGCATGAGTTAGTTGATACTTATTGATAAACAACATGTAAATATTTTTTAATAGAAAGGGATGCATTATCATCTTGTGATAACTCTGTGATAAATTCATAACATTGTGGTGTAATCG
Organism: Torreya grandis; assembly: GCA_037957365.1. NCBI lineage: Eukaryota > Viridiplantae > Streptophyta > Pinopsida > Cupressales > Taxaceae > Torreya > Torreya grandis. The sequence goes on along the minus strand of JARHVA010007235.1, from coordinate 674,780 downwards.
TAACATCATGTGAATACACGAATGATGATGTAGTAGGAGAAACACATGACGACGTGGTAGAATAAGAAGAATTAATTTCATTAGTAAGTTTTATGTGTTAAGGGAAGAGTAATAAGGTTCATCCTCATGGGATGATAAGGGGGAAGATCTTTGACATGTAGGCTCAGTATCAACTATTTTCAAAGGAGAATAAATGTCAATATTATTATTAGTAGTTACTATAGAGACAAAATGTTGTTTTTGAAATGCCTTTATTAAGAAAACCTTATTTGAACAAAAAAGTTATTTTGATTTTATTATTATTTTTATTTTACATTACTAACTAAGGAAAAATTTTAAATTAAAAATGAACTTATAGTTGTAGATAATGAATACTTTAGAGGAGAATACTAAGTGGACTCCATAGGATAGATCAAAGAAGATTTATAAGAGAGAACAAAAATTGTTTCTAAGGGATGTAGAAAAGAGGAATTTATATATGAAAAAAGTGCTTATTCATCCTTTAGGATGAAGGTATAATGAAATAATTAAGATTTAGATTGATTATATGTATGCATGATATCAAGATAAAAATAATAAATAAAAAATATTCCATAATTTTTTCCTTATTTATATTTGTGCATTCAACTTGAACATAATAAAAGGGAACAACATGTGTGGAAAACAATAAATTATTTATATTCATAATGAAATGAAAGATAAAAAGTGTAAAAATTTTAATGTTAAAAATTAATAAGTAATCCAATATCTTTATAAGAGATAATGATTAATAACACAACACAAAAGAAGAGGTATAATGGGTAACCTAGGAAAGGGTATGGAATGATTTTCATGATCTAAAGTATACTTGATTGTTAGTTGATTAATGTTAGCTTAATGTTTCAAACTAATAAATACAAAGGTATAACCTTGAATGTAGTAAACTAATCCTCATTTTGAAGTTCATTTGAGAGTAACTTCTATGTGAAATACACTCCTATAAGGGGCACCACAAATCATATGGATAAAAATTCTTAATATTAGTGTAAACAAGGGATCTTAGGAATTTATTATATCTGGTTGAGGCACATGGAAGGTAAAGTCCATGTTTAGATTTGTATAATGGCTAAGAGTACTGGAGTAAAAAACCTCTTGCCATGATGTTTTTAAACACAAAACCACATAGCCCTTCAGGATAGTGCATTATTAGTTTCAAAATTGATGGACAATAGTTTATAAACCAAATAAAATAAATGAAATATAAAATAAAAAGGAAAGTGAAATATTTTTGAATAGGAAAATAATATAATTCAACTTGAATTCGAGAGAAAGAGCCTTTGTTTTATTATTTATCTAATGTGACAAGACAATTGTTTTTAGTGTTACAATCCAAGGTTTAATAGGTTGAATCATTATGTTTTGGAAAATATCCAAGGTGGAGGACTAATTTTTTTTGGTGTTAGGTATTAATAGAATTAAATTGGAACCCTAAGCTAAAAATCAATAATAAACAAGTAATGTTTAGAATGAAATACAACATAAATAATTTAGCCTAGAGTCATATGTCATGATAATGGGTATGAGGCTAACCATGGTGGGGTCATCACTTTTATGGCTCGAGATATTTATTATTATATTATTTATTATGGATTAGACCCCACCATAGGGTGGTGTGGATGCTTTTTGACTTCAATAACCACATCATTGGGCTAGTCAATTTGTATGTCTGTTGATTTTGTGGAATAGATACCATATAGAGGTGGATAGCTAAATAACTTCCATATATGAATTGTATCCTATGTGGTGATTTAAACATGGTGGAATCAGCTGAGGATAAAGAAGCATTCCTTTGAATATGGTGGTGTGCTAGTGAGCATAAACCTTGATTTTATATTTTTGACAAACTTGATGTGTTTGATCCTAAACATTGTCAGATAGTATAATTTAGATTCCACCTAGTTCACTTGTTCCAATTTTTTATAGGGAGAAGATACAGTGATTCATAAACTTAACTAAGCTTTGTTGGCTGAGCAAGATCTTTTCAATTTTTCTCTTGTCCATGAAAGGCTAGTTTCAGTCATCCCTAGAACTTCTTTTTAGATCATCACCATATTTAATTTAATACTAATTATAACACACATATTTTAAAGCCTAATTCCACTCAATTCTATCCCAAAACTATTCACCTCAAGCATGAAATAACAATGAGGCATATTGTCAAATTTTAGAACCTGGTTCCTCAGCCAAAGGTTGATACTAGATGCATTCAGTGGTGGTCTAATGATCTTTCTCATTATTCCACCTTTATTTTGATTTATGGAAATTAAGCAACCTAATTAGATAATTTATGCATAATTCTATAAACTGTTAATATATCTAAGTTTTACAGGAATTGGAGTAGTATTATTTCAATGTTTACCTCCAAACTCAAGTGGCATATTGGATACATAAGCTCAAAATTTAAGAGACTCACAAGGCCAAAGGAGATTATTTATGAGCACATATTAAATGGATAAAAATTCAAGACAAAGTCTCTAAAGATGTTTTTTCCCTCCTCTATTCTAAGAGAGTTGATATTAGAATCATAGTTGTGAAGGAAGGAAATAATTAGATTACTAAAATTCCTAACATTATACAAGATTATGTACATCATTACCATTATGTTTATAAGCATAATATTCTTCTCTATAATGGGATGAAACTCTCCATCAATGTATCCAAGTTATACCCTGTAATGTTTCTAATTCTCTAAGAGTTACCTATGATATGCCCTTATCTCTCAGTGTCCTCCATGAGGCTATTAAGAATATGGAAATAGAAAGAGACCCACAAATTGAAAATTTGCCTTATGAGTTCTACCAAACCCTTTAGGATATTATTGGTCCTGATCTTCATGAGTTTATTCTAAAGTTATTCTAACTAACTAATTGGGATCCTTTATAAACTAGGGTAACCTCAAGTTTATTCCCAAGGCTGATAATCCTTAAATTATCACCAAATAGAGGCCTATTAATTTTATCAATGTATATTATAATACTATTACTAATGCTTTATCCATCATGTTTAAACACACTCTCCCTTTAATTGGCAGGAGTGAGCAAATGATCTTCATTTATAATATATTCATTCTAGACAATGTCATTTCCATCTAAGAAGGTATAGAATGGGCTTGATATTTTAATAAAAATATTTTATTTATAAATATTTATTTAGATAAAGCTTATGACTATATTGACTATCAGTTCATTCTGGCCATGTTGTAGGCACTTGGTTTTTGCCCCAAAAATTTTCAAACTTTTAACATGCTCTTTTAGGATATTAGGGCATGTATCATTATCAACAACATCTAATCCTCTCAGTTTGAACTTAATTTTTATATCCAATAAGGATTCCCTCAAACCCATTCTTTATATATGATAGAAATAAAAGTAATTATCTATTTGGTAGCTAATTACAATTTAAGGGGCTTGGTGAAAGGCATCTCCCTCCCTCAGTTTGATAGATAGCTTTCAAATGGCCACTTCACAGATGATTCTTTTCTCACTCTTCAAGAGGAAAAAGTTTCTATTATGAATGCCATATAATTTACAAATATTTTATGTTTGGCTTAAGGTTCATCTATCCAATGGAGGAAGACTCAATGTTATCATTAGTCTCTAAGACCCAAACCTCTTTAGGTAAAGGGATATCAATGGTAGCAGATTCTACCATGGGTGGAATTTAATTTTAATGGAATCTATTTTGCTTTTAAAAACTATCCCTCTAATCTATGGTATTATGTGGTGAAAAGGGTTGAAATAAAACCTCTTTTTAGATCACCAAACCTCTATATCTTACAGGAAAATTTCAAATTTGTTTTAAAGTCTTAGCAACTAATCATGTGTATATTCCTATTATTCAGCCCCTTATTATTACATTTACATCAAATTAGAAAAAAAATATTGTAGAATTTATATTGGATAACTCTAAGATTCATAAGAGTTTCCATAGAGTTACTTGGAACATATGTTGTCGACCTAAGGAAACTATGCGACTAGTCTCCTAGATATTAAAATTCAAGTCCTTGATATTGGTGTTAAATGGATTATCATAAGTCTTACTGGGGATGAATATTTGAATATTATTAGATGCCATTTTATCTCTCAAGTACTCCCATGTGGTATAAAATATTGGTAAGGCACGAGACTTCACTCTATGCTCTTAACCCTACTGCCTATTAAAATCAAGGGCATGTTTGTAACTCAAAGTATATGGAATGATTGGAAAAAGATTAAGACTCACCTTAAATTGGTAGGTGAGAGTTTAAATTATGTATTATCTATTAAAACACTATTCCTCCTTGAGGATGAGGGCATGAGCCATTTTGGTAGCAGTCCATAACTAGACATAATAGTTATTCTCCTCATCAGTCACCACCTCACTGGTCTTCTTCTTATTTTTGTGGTCTGAGTGGCTCACCCAGATTTGAAGGTGATGGTAAGATTTTTGGATCTCATCCCCCATCTTATTATGGTGACATCAAAGGCTTGGGTTCTCTTCTCCAAGGTAAGTTTTCATGCCTGTCTCTAGAAATCTTGCCTAAAAGAAATCAAGGTGAGACATTAGAGGCTCAAAAAACACTAGTTGAGAGCCCTTACATGTGGATGAGGATCCTACTATCTTAGGATGATGGGGTGGTAAGCCTCATGTATCACCATATCCATCACATCCCTTGATGTCAATGTTTTGTGTAGCTACTTAATTATTCTCTTTATTTTTATCTATTCCTTGCTCACTCTTCTTTGTTATCAAACTATTGATGTGATTTTTTATTTTATAGGTATGGTCATTTTTTACCACTATTTAGACTTATCCTAAGGTGTCTTTAACATTGGTATGATTATGATCATGGGGTGTGGGTTTTCCACCTGATCATTTTGCATGATTAGGGTTTTACCATTTCTTGTTTTATTAATTTATAGGTACTCTTCAATCAAAAAAATTGTTGGTTCACCAAGATGTTTACACTAATTTTAATTATAAATTATAATTTATTTTAATTGGAAGTTTAAAATATTTAAAATATAACTTATTATTTTAATTAAAGCATAATTTAGTAAATATAGAGATCTAATTTTTTTATATAAGTTATAAATTACTAAAACTAGAAACTAGGGCTATGATTATAGAATAATCATTATAAATAGATTAATTTAGATTATGTTAAATTTTCATAGGTTTTGAATAATTTGAATAAACTTCAAAAAATATGGATCCATAAATAATAATTCATTTTATACTATGATAAGGCCTTATAATGTGTATAGGTTCATAGTGCATTGATATCCGCTACTATGGTCTACCCACATAGACTATGTGTTAGATCTAAAAAGTTGGGATTTTCACCTCTATCTATATGTGACTTATATTTTTGTAGATCTTGATTTGGCCCACAATCGAGCTATAAAATTTATTTCATGGTATTCCATAATGACAAATAATTTATCTAATTCAAAAGGGGCGAATGAGGGATGTGAGAATGACCAAGCTATCCTTAGGAATCCCCTTGTTAACTGAGTTCTACCTAAATATCATCAAAGCATCTAACCAATGTAGTTAACCCTTTAGATAATCTCATATGAACTCAAATGGCATTGTTTAGATTAAATTACTTGATAAATGATGCCTCTAACCTGTAATAAAATAACATTAGACTTGGCCAAGGATATGGTATCATAATATAATTGTAATAATAATATTTAGTTAGAAGATATATGATTTTTAATTCATAAAAGAGAGGTTTTTGTTAGTGGAATATGGGTAGGTTCAAGTGTGACCATAGATGTAATTTTAAGTATAAAATTTCAAATTTTTCTAATAATTGATATATTAGTTTACACAAGAAAGCTGATATGAGGCATGTCATTTTGAAAAGATGATTATTAGACTATTATGGATAAGGCCACACTACTTGACAAGTCTATAGTACACCATTATCTACCTAGTGCACCCTTTTCCATAAGGAACATAAGATTATGAAACCAAAGTGATAGTAAATTATATGTTGAATATGGATGAATAAAGATAAAATAGGGAAGTCTAGGAGATATACACAATAATTTTAAGACTTTGAAGTTTCTTTAGAGATTGTGGGTTTTTAGAATGGAAAATTGAACAAGCAAGGTTAAGATATTAAAAATAAGAACTATCAATAATTTATTAGTTAAAATTCATTATATAAACATAGCATCATCATATATAAAAGGAACATTATTATAATTAGAATACAACTCTTGAGATACAAAACTACCATTTTCATTATTCAAGGGACTTTAAATTCTCATTACTTCATATTGTGAAGTTATGAAAAAAGACATCAAAATATTGTGATAATTTATGAGTATTATGGAATAATCCATTACTAATGAGATATTCCTTTCGAATTATATTTTTACTTTCTTTCACATCGATTTTAATAGAAATAATGGAAGAGCTAGGAGAAGAATACTCATCTGCATTAATATAATATATATGAAGTATCACATAAAGCTACTACACCAACAATGCAAAATGTTAAATTTATGGGTACATTTTAAAACTAAGTATAATATAAAAAAAATCATTTAAAAAATATTCAAATGATCATATATATTAACCTGCATTCCTTTAAATTATTTTAGAATTAAATATATGTAGTAAAATAAAGAATTTGTATTATAATATGATGTTTGGATTTATGTAGGCAAAATCAATTATTTATATTTAACCTTACTAAATATGAATTGACTACATAATATATTACTAATACCTTGTACATACATCCAAATATATTTGCCAATCAATTTCAAATATGTTGGGGAAAATTAGAGTTTTATTTACTTAAAAATTTAATAAAACATTAAATATTTTAACCTCTTATAGGGGGAAATTTTGATTTTATTTATTGGATAGGGACTCATTAAAATATGGGAGTAACACTATGGAATTTTAAAATTCTATGATTAATTCAATTTATTGATGCACATTGACTTTCAATTTGTATCATGATTCCTATCTTCCCTTCTATTTCTAATTATTGTTGTATAATTTTTTTGAAGTTTTCAAAGAAGCTAGTAGATTGATTCAAATTCTTATCAATATAATTTTATGAAATGGAATTTGTAAGAAGCATTGAAAAACACTAGAAGTGGGTTTTATATTATTTTAGATTAGTAGAGTAACTAATAACAAAGGTGATAGAGCTATTGGGATTGATTGGCATGAATGTTTTACTTTATGATAGATTAGTGCATTATGCCTTTAACTATTTTGTATATGATTCATTACATGAAGGGTCCATGTGTCCAATTTTAGTGTATTTTTAAATCCTATTACATAAAATAATTTCAATATATCATATATATTAAGGTGCATTCCTTTAAAGAATTGTAGAATGAAATATACATAATAAAATAAAGAATGTATATTATGATATGATTTTTGGATGTAGGTAGGCAAAACCTCTCATTTATATATGTAATATTACTAAAGATGAATTAACTACCAAAGCCTATTAATACCATGGACATAGATATAAATATATTTCAAAATCAACATAAAATACATTACGAAAAGTAATTCAGTTTTATTTTCTTGAACATTTAAACAAAGCATTAAATATTTTAACCTCCTATAGGAGGAAATTTTTATTTTATTTACTACAGAGGGATTAATTAAAATATTGAAGTAACACTATGAAATTTTAAAATTATATCATGAATTCAGTTTATTGATGCAAATTTATGTCTTATTTGGTTGGTGGTTCATGTATTCACTTCTATTAGTGATTACTATTGCAAAAAATTATTTATGTTTTAAAACAATCTAGCTTGATTCAACTGCTTATCAATATAAGTTTGGGAAATAAAATATGTAATTATCATTTCATAATATTGGAAGGGGATTTTGTGTTTTTTATGATTAGAAAAGTAATTGATATCAAAGGTGTCGAGGTTGTTTGGATCCATTGGTACAAATGTTTTATTATATAATATATTGTGAATTGTGTCTATAAATATTGTCCATAGGAGGCATTAAGGAAAAGGTTCATTCCTCCAATTATGGTGAAATTTTAATGCCTTTTACTATGCAATATACTCAATAAAATAAATAATTTATGTTGTGATATGATGTTTGTATATAGGTAGACAAAACTACTTATTTATATAATTAATATTGCTAAAGATGAATTAACTAATCAAGATATTATTATTACTTGCGCATACGTCCAAATATAGTTGGCAATCAATGTAAAATACATAATGGAAAATAATAGAATTTTATTTACCTGAACATTTAAACAAAGCATTAAATATGTTAACCTCTTATAGGAGGAGATTTTACTTTTATTTATTTGATAGGGACTGATAAAAATATGGGAGAAAGACTATGTAAATATAAAATTATACGATGTATTTAAATTATTGATGTACATTGAGGTATTATTTGGCTAGTGATTCTTGTCTTCACTTCTATTTATGATAATTATTCCATATAATTCTTGAAGTTTTATAGATAAATTAGTTCAGATGCTTATTAATATATGTTTTGGAAATGGATATTGTAATAAGAGTTGTACCATACTATAATATCCCTTCATCTTGTTTTAAATTACTAAAGTAATTACTATAAAAGGTGTTTGGGTTGTTGATATCCATTGGTACAAATGTTGTATAGTCTGATAGAATAGTGCATCATATTTTTAACTATTGTGCATAGGAGAAATTAATGTAAGGGTCCATGCCTCCAATTATAGTGAACTTTTAAATTCTATCATTGAAAAAATAAATAAATAGATCATACATACTAGGGTTTTTTACATTAAATAATTTTAGAATGAAATATACTCAATAAAGTAAAGAATTTATAATACGATATGATGTTTAGATGTAGGTAAAAAAAAACTTATTTATATATTTAATTCTAGTAAGGATGAATTGACTACCCAAGAGCTTACTACTACATTGAACATACATCCCAATATATTTTTCAATAAATGTAAAATACATTCAGGTAACTAATAATTTTTTCATTACTCAAACATTTAAATAAAATATAAAATATTTTAAACTCTTATAGGAGGAGATTTTAATTTCATTTATTGCATAAGGAATGAGAAAAGTATGGGAGTAACACTTTGTAATTTGAAATTTATACGATGAATTAAATTTATTGATGCACATTGACATCTAATATGGCTTTTGGTTCTTGATTTCCCTTTTATATTTGATAATTGTTGCATAGATTTCCATAATTTTTAGATGAACTTATCTTGACTCAACTGCTCATAGATATAAGTTGTTAGAATCATTTCATAATATTAGAATATGATGTTGTGTTGTATGAGATTAGTAAAGTAATTACTATAAATGGTGTTGAAGTTATTGGGATCCAATGGTATGAATGTTGTATTGTTTTAAAAATCAATGCATCGTGTCTTTAACTATTCTACATAGGAGGCATTAAGGGAAGGCTCCATGCATTCAATTATAGTGAAATTGTAAATCTTAGTAAACAATATTCAAGATATCATATATAATAGGGTTTTTTCCTTGAAAGAATTATGGATTATATTATAATAATTACAATAAATAACTTATATTATGATATAATGTTTGGAAGTAGGTAGGACCAAACACTTATTTATATATTTAGTGTTAGTAAAGATGAATTGAATAATAAATAACTTGCTACTAACTTAGACATACATCCAAATATATTTACCAATAAAATTAAAATACAAAGTGGTAAATAATATATCTTTATTTACTTGAACATTTAAACAAATCATTAAAAAATTTAACCACCTATAGGAGTAAATTTTTATTTTATTATTACATAAAGATTGAGAAACTGATAGAGTATCCCTACATAATTTGAAAAATAAATGATGAATTCAATTTTTTGATGCATAATGAGGTTTGATTTCGCTAGTTGTTCATGTCTTTACTTATGTTTTTGACAATTTTTTCAAAAAAGTCTTTAATTTTTTGAAAAGATAGATTGATTCAAATATTTATCAATATAAGTTAGGGAAGGGTCCATGCCTCTAATTATAGTGAAGTTGTAAATCCTAATACTAAAAAAATAATCAAAAGATCAAACATGTTAGGGTGTTTTCCTTTAAATAATTGTAGAATGCAATATAATTAATATAATAAAGGATTTATATTATGATATGATGTTTGGTTGAAAGTAGCAAAACCAATTTTATATATATATAAAGATGAATTGATTTTGCAAGAGCTTACTACTATCTTGTACATACATCCAAATATATTTTCCAATAAATGTAAAATACTTTGGAGTTAACAATCGATTTTTATTTACTTGAACACTTAAACAAAGATTTAAATATTTTAACCTCTTATAGGTATAAACTTTCATTTTATTAATTGCATATAAAATGTGAAAAATATCGAAGTAACACTATGAAATTTGAAAATTCTATGATGAATTCATTTCATTAATGCCCATTGGTGTTTTATTTGGCTGGTGGTTCTTGCATTCACTTCTATTTTTTATTATTGTTGCAAATAATTCCCTAAGTTTTTGAAAAATATAGCTTGATTCAACTACTTATCAATATAAGTTAAGGAAATGGAAATTGTAAGAATAATTTCATAACAATGGAATTGGATTTTGTGTTTTTCGAGATTAGTAAAGTAACTTTTAAAAAGGTTCAAAGGATATTAGGACCATTTGTATGAATGTTATATTTTATGACAAGTTAGTGCATTATGTGTTTAATTATTATACACATGAGTCACTAAGTAAAGGATCCATGCCTCCAATTGTAGTGAATTTGTAAATATTATTATGAATGAAATATTCAATAAAACATATATATTAGGTTTCCTTCCTTTAAATAATTATAGAATGAAATATACTAAATGAAATAAATAATTTATATTATGATATTGTATTTGGATCCAGGAAGGCTAAATCACTTATTTATATATTTAGTCATAATAAAGATTAATTGAATACTCATTATCGGACATACATCCAAATATATTTTCCAATTAACAAAAAATACATAAGGGTAAATAATAAAGTTTTATTTACTTGATCATTTAAATAGAACATTAAATATTTTAACCTCCTATAGGATTTTTTATTTATTTTATTTACAACATAAAGACTATGAAAATCATGGGAGTAACACTATGTAATTTTAAAATTATATTATGAATTCAATTTTTTGATGCACATTGACATATTATTTTATCGTTTGTTCCTATTTTCACTTCTATTTTTAATAATTATTCTAAAAAATTATTGATCTTTTTGGAGAAACTAACCTGATTTAACTACTTATTTAAATAAGTTTAGGAAATGGATTTTCAAGAAGGGTTTAGATTAGATCAAACCTATCTCTAATGGATGGTGTGGGTACCATCTCTAGATACAATGGGAGGTTTGGGTCTCCCCTTGGATGTCCAAATATAAAACATAAACAACTCACCATGGAAGCAAAGAAAGAACCAAAAAGAGACAAAAAATGTGGAACAACCAATTAAGACCATAGGATCCCAAGTGGAACCCAACATGAAAAGATTAATAATATTGTAATAAATGGTACAAGATCCACCCTAGAAAATAAGAGAAGAGGTTGAGAAATCATGAGAATCTTTTTTTGATTGGATTGAGAACCATAAAGTGACTATTACATTTGATGGGTGCATCATCCAATTGGTTTTAAATGGTCTAAAAACTAGCTAGGACTAAAAAATCTAAAGGCCCAAGTCCCAAAAGTACAAGCAAATTAATTTGACTAGATTGAGAACCATCCAATATATAAGAGGAGATCTAGGTCTTCAAAAAACCATCAAGGTCCCCAGACCCAAAAATTTGATCAAAGCCAAAGGAAGAAACACTTGTCAATTTTCAATGGACTAGTAACCATTCTATAAATAAAGGAACATTAGGCCCATATGTCTTAAATAACCATTTTTATCCCTTAGGAGACCCAACATTCAAACAACAACCACTTTTAATTGGTGTGATACATAGTCAATTTTTTCTAGACAAAAAACTAACCTAGGTAGAAGATGTAAGAGGCCAAGCTCTCAACTCAAACCCTCCCCATTCCTAAAAACAATGAGGCTTAAGTTCTCAAAAGATCTTTTGAGACATAACCAATCATTTTCATAAAGTCCAAAGGGATCCAATTTTTCCATTCGTTAAGGCCAAAAACACAAAATAAACCCAACCCAAATGGGACAAGAACCATCAAGGTCCCTGGAGGAACCAAAACAAAAACATACATTGGGGTACCTAAAGTACCAAAAACCTAAAAAATCATTTGGGGAGAGAATCGATAGTTAGTGAACCCATCATATTTATCCTCCTTGATCCTTCCATAATTAAAAAAGGAGGAAATAAGATCCCCTATAGTGACTCTAAAATCCCAAACCATCAAATCCAAATATAATTTAAACATCAATAAATACTACGAAGATTAATACTAAAGCAAAAAGGACCCAATATCCATAAAGAGTTAGTTGTCCATATTAAACAAAGTTATCATCATGGTATATAAAAAAAGACAAAACCTTTTAGGAAAAGATAGACAAAACAAAAATTCAAAATTCAAAATATCAAAACTTAGGATTGTAGCCCAATGGATCTTTAACAATGTCAATCTCTAGTCCAAACAGCCTCCATAAGAACCAACAAACACTTGAGTCTCATGCATTGACCAAAACATCCATATGTGAGGTGATAAGTTTGAACCAGGTAGATAGAAACTAGTAAGAAACTCTAATTGAATGAGCCTACGAGAATTCAAATCACAAAAAATGAATGCCTTGAGAATCCAACAATATCCTCCTAGGAGCAAAGTAAATATTAGGGAAGTAACCTCCATAGATAATAGATGCAAAAACACCAAAATTTTTGACCATGGTAAATGGTAACCATTTCAACACTTAGATTTACATGTGCCCCATCGAAATAAGAACAATAACAGACATTAATTATACGTAAACTAAAGCCTAGTCCACTAACCCAAACCACCAATATGAGTCCATCAAAAGGTCAGATTTACAAATGTCAAATTTAAAATAGCCTAGGATAGATACTAGGTATTCTAAATAATGGTCATTGTCAAACTACATCTGATCTCCTTTATAAGAGAATCCTAATTCATGTCCAAGAGGCCACTTCCTATTAATACTCAAAATTTGGGTCTTGAAAAAACTAGTCTTCCATCATTTGACTTATTTACACTTATCCACTGACAAAAATGTGACACTCCAAGGTGGTTCCAACGACCTCATTTCCTCCACTATCCACTATCACTTTACTAAAGAGTATGAATTTGAGACCGATGATCAAAATGATGTAAAATTATATCGACCACATAAACCTAGGACAAGATAATTTATTTGGGTATACATCCAACTAGGCACATAATACTAGACCACAAAAAACGTCCTTCTTGTAATTCTCTATTACATAGGAAGTCATGAAAATGATAAAACTATACTAAATTATCCTTTTCAATGTGGTTACCAAGGGATACAAAAAAATTGCATCCTAGATATAATATTTTTGATCTTTAATATTACGAAGAAAGGAACATAAAAACCTAGATATAAGATAAATTCTATTAATAAAGCTTGCCAAAGAAGGGATGAACACACAATAGTTAAATATTTCACTTATAATCGATCGGGAACCATATTCTAGGTCATTTATGTTCTTGCATACCAAATAAAAGTCTCCATCCTATGCTAAAAATATTGGATACCTTTCAAAAAAGTAAGACACCTATACTAAAGAGTTAAAATCTCCCAATATAGCCAATCAGTAATCCTACAAGTCCATCATTTTAGAACCCCTTGGTCAATAGGGGCCAAAAATAACTTCAAGGTCAAAGGGCCTAAAGACCCAACCAACACCTTATTTACTTTTATACACCTAGTCTCTTAGTGATTCATATTTTTATATATTTTAAAACACCAATGAACAATGATTATTATCCACCAAATATTCTTCTATAGGTAAACCATTGATCTCCTCTTATTCACATAGTTCCAAGGACTCAACTAGAGCTAGAATAGAATCATTTCTAACATCTTATTTTGCTTGCTATTCACAAGTACACTTCCCCCAATTGTAGCTTACGAATACATATTTTATGGATCCTCTTTTCCTCTTTGATAGCCTTCATTTCCACCTTAAGGAGGAGCTTAGACTTGAATACCCGCATCTTATTTTTTTTCCCATTCATAACTATGCTTCCCTTAGTTGTAGCTCTTACTAATACAAATTTCATGGATCCTCTTTTCCTTTTTGACAACCTTCATTTACATTAAGCAAAAACAAAATTGAAATGGAAGGTGGGGGATATTATAACAACCCACAACAAAACATTAAATCAAATCATGAAAATGATGTTTTATTTTTATTTTTTTAAGAAGTGTTGCATAACACTGGAAGAGGATTTTGTGTTGTTTGAGAGTAGTAAAGTAATTTATATAAAAGGTGATGAGTGTTTTGGGATACATTAGTATTAACGGTATATTGTTTGATATATTAATACATTGTATGTTTAACTATCATGAATAGGGGCATTACGATAAGGTTACATGCCTCCAATTATAGTGAAGTTCTAAATCCTAATAATAATAAAATATTCAATAAATCATATATATTAGGGTGTTTTCCTTTAAAATTTTGTAAAATAAAATTCTATAAATAAAATACATAATTTATTTTATGATATGATGTTTGGATGTGGATAGGAAAAATGGCTTATTTATATATTTACTCTTAGTAATGATGAGTTGACTACTCAAGAGATTACTACTACCCTGAACATACATCTAGGTATATTTATCAATCAATGTAAGATAAATTGGGGAAAATAATAGAGTTTTATTCAATTGAACATTTAAACAAAGCATTAGATATTTTAACCTCTTATAGGAAGAAATTTATCTTTTACTTATTTCATAGGGACTATGAAAAAGATAGAAGTAACACTATGGAATTTTTAAATTCTATAATGAATGCGATTTATTGATGTACATTGAAATTTGATTTGGTTCATGGATTTTGTTTGGAATTATAATTTAGATAATTTTTGCATATAATTATTTGATTTTTAAAGGAAGATAGCTTGATTTAACTTCTTATCAATATAATTTTAGGAAATGTAATTTGTAGGAAGTGTTGGATTAGACTGGAAGATGCATAAGTGTTTTCTGAGGTTAGTAAAATAATTTCTATCAAAGATGTCTGGGCTATTGGGATCTATTGGTATAAATGTTGTGTTGTTTGATATATTAGTAAATTTTATCTTTAACTATTATGAATTAGAGCAATTAAGGATAGGTTTTATGAATCCATTTGTAGTGAATTTATAAAGCCCATTGCTAAAAATATTATATTGACCAATTCCAATTGTATGTGTCACTATATAATTATTCATAGAAGCTAGTATGTTATAAAAAAAATGTAAAACCATTACAAATATTGGACATATATAATTAACATTTGATGTTATAGAGATAAAAATTAAAAAATACAAAATTCATGACAAGTATTGACTCTAATATACAAAATAATAATGTCTATTTGAGAATTATTACCCACTCGATAGTACAATAAGGTCCTTGATGTTGAGAGTTTTTTGGTGAAGTATGCATTTAGCCAAAAAAAAGTAAAAGTTATCTAGGTAAAAAGGGTAAGTGCATCAATTTTTTTTGAGATCACATAATCCCTCTATTTGGTTTTTACATGTCAATATGTCCCTCCATCCTATATGTAACTTTAGTCTTAACATTGACTAATACTTTATTATAACATATAAAATGAACAAATAATATTGATACAAGTAGTCATAAAAATGACACAATTAAAACATATTATTATCACATAAAAAGTTTAATATTTTATTATAATAATTATAATTAAATTATTAATAATATATTTTATCATTTAGTGATAATAAGTTCGCTTAAAATGCTTACAAGTTAACTAACCTTAGTGACAAAATCTCAAGTAGCAAGTGAAAAAATTGTCAACATAATAAATGACTCATGGGCATGAATTATCTATATTATCCTTGGAATAATCATTGAATTAAAATCTACAAGGAGTTAAAAATTAAGAAAAATAAAAAATATGAAAAGCATAGGATAAAACATCACAATGAGGATAAAAATGATAGATTCCTTGAAGGAACATGTGCATAGTAAATAAGGTGTTGATTCATGGTTGTACAATTGTTTTTTGAATAACGTTTAATTTAGGAAGTAAGATATGTAAATAATTATTAATTTTGGTAGTTTTGAAACTATGGTTTATAAATAAATCGTATAGAAACTAGGTCTACAAATTGAGAAGTATCCTTATCGTTAAAATATTCCATGGTTTTCGAAAGGGAATGAAGTTATAATATATAAATGTTGTTTAATCAAGTTTTATATATAAATAAATTAAAATTGTAAAATATGGAGTAATTTTTTCCCAATGGATGCATCTCATGTGTTATTAGGAAGACCATCACAATATGAAATAAAATCAATTCGTGGTGGAGTAAGTTATATATATACTTTTTGGAAAGATGGTATAAAGACAGTGTTATTCCCTATTAAATAAGGATATGTAGAATACATGATGTCCAAAAAATACTTTATCAAATACATAAAAATTATGGGTTATTATTATTCATTAATAATAAATCAGTAAAAGACAAAGTGTTATAAATACCAACAAAGGAAATAAAAGTGTTGAAATCATATGCATGTGTTATGCTTGATGAGCTTACACATATTTTACAACCAATATTGGACATTTAACATCATATTTATTTAATTATATGATCAAATATACACAATCAAGAACCATAAATGAGAATTCAAATAAAAAATATAGAGTTGAATAGACAGGTTACTAAATCAGTGAGAAAAGGTGTAGTAAGGGAGGGAATGAGTCATGGGAGACACAAACATTGATAACTCAAAATTAATGTGGAACATTTATTATTTTTATGGATAGCATAAAAATAAATAAAATAACCATGAAATAGATATTTTATATACCTTACCTAGATGATATGATGGATGTGTTTATAGGAGAAAAATGCTTTACTAAGATTGATCTAAGGAATGGATTTTATTAGATTTGGATTCATGAAGGAGATGAAATTAAAATATCATTAAATACTATGTACGTATTATATTGTTGGATGGTGATCCCATTCAAATTACCCAATACACTAAAGACATTTATGAGGATGATGATCACAATGCTAAAAGTTACACTAGTAAGTTTGTAGTGGTTTATTTTGATATTAACTAAGAGTAAATAAGATAACTTAAAACATTTTATAATGGTAATATAATTGTAAATAAATGAAAATCTCTATGCAAATCTAAAGAAGTGCAAGTTTATACATAAGAATTTGGTAATTTTTGAATTTATAGTTTTATAAAATGTTATATGAATGGATGAAAAAAAGTCAAAGTAATTTTTTGTTTCCTATTATAAAAATAATATCGTAGGTTATTAGTTTCCATAGTTTATCAAAATTTCAGAGAAATTCCATTAATAATTTTAGTGGTATTGTTACATCAATAACATATTTCATGAGGGGAAAATAATATCTATGAAAAAGGGTTGTGAGTGAAATAAATATCACTCATTTCACCTAACTATTATCATATAAACCCATTTTCATTTTTGAATATTTTATCTCTCATCCATGCTTAACAATATAAATTTTCCTTATGTTGGATATATTGTCTATTATTTCTAAAAAAAGGAGTATGATATATTTATTTTGTCATATGGTATTACTAGTTATGTAATATAAAATGTTGAAGACAACTTGAAGTATAAAGTGGAAAGAAAATTATTGAATAACAATATAGTTCATAGGATTTGTACTATAACCCATAACATCTACTAATCAAGATGTCAAAATTGTTAGTGAACCACAAGTAACTGCAAAGCTAAAATGTATACATTGGGTTATCAACTAGTAAAAAATTAGTTGCAAACATGTAGATGGATATAACTATAATGTTTCAAACTTATAGTAATCTGATGAAAAGCATTAGCAACTACGTTATAACCCATAGCAATGACTACACATGTAATTTTAGGATTGCATCAACTAGAATGTTATTTAGATTTGATTTATTCCATAATTTAAGGAGTATAGATATTATTAATTTCAAGGAAAAGGATGAGTTAATCTTATAATATATAATCATTCTCATTGGAACATTTTATAAAGTTAGTTTATCTTTTGATTCATTTCATTATTTTGTTCTCATCCCAATAAAATCCTTATTTTAGATTTGTGTTGATGTAATAACTATTATTCATTTATTTATTTTTACTATTATTAGAATTATAAAACTATTATAGATATATGTCATTTTAATTATTTTAACCATTATATTATAATAAAGTCTCACTTTATATCTATATAAATGGAACATTATAGTCTATAAAGATAGAGATATAGATTAGATAATTAAATAAATAAATAAGTAGAGCAAGAGTATTGTTATTTGAGTTCAAATAATTATATATCAGTTTATTCATGGATACAAGATATATTATAAATAAATATTTTATTTGATCTAATACTATTTTATACAAGGAGGTAAGATAACTCTAGTCTAATTGAGATAGGACCCACTCTCATTGATTCTGTAATTTGGTTTCCCATCCATTAACTAGTTTATTTATGTTGTGCTTGTATTTCATTTTATTCCATTCCTATATGTGCGTGCACATTTAAATATACTATGTGTAATTTCAATAATGTTTGGGAAGATTTAAATATAGGTTAGTATTTAATTTCATGTTATTTACTTTACTGTGATTTTAAATCATGTAATATTATTCCTTTCATTTACAATAAAGAAGCGTGAATTAGTCCTATTGGTAATCCATGTTGTTTAGTTTTTTATATACATTGAAGAATAATTTTTAAGGTTATATATATATATATATATATATATATATATATATATATATATATATATATATATAGGTTTTCAGTTACTTAAATTATAAGGATTGATAAACCAAACATGCACTTTGTCCCATTGTTGATTAGTGAGGTTGTATTTAAGCATTATCAATTATGTAAGTTTTTATTTGTAGTTTAATTTTATTTGTCAAAGGAAAACAACATAATGATTTCAATTTTTTAAGAACAAGAAGATATAAAAAAAAATTTTAGTATTATTAGATATTATCAAATTGTTTGATGTAGATTCTAATGTTTGACATTTGTGTACTAGTGTTGTGTTGAGTTAAGAAGCAAGTCCAATAGAATATTTTGATTAGAAGTTAAATGAGGTAAGAAATAAGTAATATACATATGATGTTAAATTTTATGTCATGATATATGGATTCAAATACTTGAGTAATTTCTTGGTGCCTAAGAAGTTTACCCTATTTACATACCATGACTCATTAATGTATGTTGACACTCAAAAAAAAAATTAAATTGTATACATGCAAAGTAGGTGGATTTTTTGTAGGGATGTAAATTTATGTTGAGACATAAATTAATAAATAATAATCAAGTAGTTGAGACTTTTAGTGGGTAAGTGGAAATGTTATCTAGTATGTAGAGTGAAGTATTTGGACATGAATTTCCTAAGGAATTATAAGACACCAATCTAGATTTTATCAAGATAGTTGAAAAATGCATGAATTTATTATCAAGTGAGATAAATATTATTCATGATGATTATATTATGCATGATGGTTATATCTTTAAGGTAAAATAATTATGTATTCTAAGTGGGTCCATGTGAGATAATATTTTAATATAATTAGACTAGTGGTTTTAGTGGACACTTTGGTAATAATTAGAAAACAAATTAGTAGAGGAGAAGCATTTTTTGCCAAAGATGAAGAGAGATGTGTTAAGGTATGTTTCAATCTATAAGATACACATGCCATTATAATTACCAAGAGGACCATAGACACATTTTACGATGGAATCTATATTAAGGCTACTAAAAAAAATAAAGAGATAATGATTGATTTTTTTTTGGTTGTAGATACGTTTCATAAGGTTATTATTTTGATTTCATGTAATAAAACTAATTATTTCATTTAAGTAGAATGTATACTTTTTAAATATGTGAGAATACATGTTATAAAAAGCTTTAATTATGACAAGTATTAAAAAATAATAAGTCATTTTGGGAGGAGTTTATGAAAGAAGATGGGAACTAAACTAAAATTTAATAATGTGTGACATCTACAAATATATTTACAAACAAAAGTAGTAAACATGATCTTAGAAATTTTGTTCAGATGTATAGTTGGAGAAAAACCCATGCAATGGGACTTTAATTTACCACAAGTTGAGTTCACATATAATATTTTTGTACATATATCACTAGCAAAATTACCATTTTATATTGTTTATGGAATAAATCCTAAGGTTATTTCATATTTGGTGTAGTTACCATTTACATAACATGTAAGTGATGATGTAGAAGCATTTTTAGAATACATACAAAAATTGCATGAAGAAGTAATAACAAAAGCTATAGGAGAGGAATAATAATAATAATAAGGAAACAAAAAATGTGAAAATAAGGCCAAAGGTTCTTGAATAAAGAGATTTGTTGATGGTGTACATTATAAAATAATATAAAATAAAATAAGATTAGCCCATGTAGAATTGTGAAGAAAATTAATGACATGCTTATGAGGTGAGTTTACCTTAGAATTTTTATATTTATACAATATTTAATGTTTTATATTTATGTACATTTTAATGATAACATGATGAAATGAAATAAAGTGAATAATTGGATTGGAAGCAATTGCTATCAAGGAAATATAAAGAAAGATAGTGCAACTTCTGGATAATAAGATAGAGAACACAAGACAAGGCAACCGTAACATGAAATTAATATAGTGGGAAACCCTTTATTTAAATACTAAAATTTAAAAAAAAAATTGTGAATATTATATTTATATGACATACCAAATTGATCTCTATTTTTAAAAATAAATCACTCTACCTAGGAAATATTCAACACGAATCTTAAGAAGCTAAACAAAAAAAATATTAACTAGACAAATAATGCACCCAAACACAATTTCCTAAATAATCCAAAAATATTACATATTTTTATTTTAATTATATATCTAACTAGTGACTAATGTGAAATATTCATTTTCATATATGAACAAACCCTTCCACTACAACAAAAAAGAAGGTATTTTCTTGTAGAGTTCAAGATCTCTTTACATCCAATTTTTGAAATATTCACATATGTATTATGAGACAAGTACTTTAACTACAAAATTTATCTAATAATGAGTAATTATTTTTAAAATTGACCGAAAAATTATAATTATTTTGAAAATAAAATATAATAAATATTATGATATAATATGATTAATGTAAGTTATATTGAAGTGTTTCAATAGTACATGATATAGGTAGGCAAAATTACTTATTTATATATTTTAATAAAATAAACATGAATTAAAAATTCAATATTGTAATACTATGTTTGGTATATATCCCAATATACTTCTTAATAAATGAGAAATACATTGGGTTGGAGGATAGGGTTTTATTTTATCAAACATTTAAATAAAGTATTAAAATTTTTAACCTATTATAAGAGGAAATTGTGTTTTTATTTATTGCATAAGGACTTGGAAAATGATGAGAGTGTCACAATGGAATTTGAAAATTTTGTGATGAGATGAATTTATTGATGCACATTAATATATAAGTTCACCAGTGGTTCCAATATTTACTTCTTTTTTTGATATTTTTTGAATAGAATTGTTGAATTTTTTGAAGAAGCTATTTTTATTCAACTACTTATCAATTTATAAGTTGGGGAAATGCATTTTTTATTAGTGTTGCATCATAATAGAAGAATAATTTATGTTCTTGGAGATTATTAAAGTGATTTATATCAAAGGTGTTGGTGTTATTGGGATCCATTGGTACAAATGTTGTATTATCTTCTCGATTAGTATATTAAGTCTTTAAATATTGTGCATAAGAGGAATTAAAGGAAGGAATCATGCCCCCATTTGTATTGAAGTTATAAATCCTATTTTTTTTTTTTAATTATAGTGGCTAATTCCAATAGTATGTACCCCTACATAAGTATTCCTAGAAGTTAGTATGTTATCATAAGAAAGTAAAATCATTATCAAAGTGAGACATATTTAATAAATATATGAAATTATAAACACACTAAATTTTTTATCCATATTAAGTATTTATTATAGACTATGAAATATTTATGTTTATTTGATGTTTATTACACACTAGAGCTTGAGAGTATAATAATGTCTTTGATGTTGAGAAAATTTTTCTAGTGATGTCTTTAGTTGAGAGAAATTAAAAGTTGGATGGGGAATATTGGCAAGAGATTTTCTCTATTCTAAGATCACCGCATGCTTCCAACTAGTTCTTAGATGAAAATATTCTCATCCTATATTTAAATTTAACATTAACATTGACTAATATTTTATAATAACATAAAAAAATGGAAAAAATATATTGATAAAAGTAATAAAAAATTATGCTCTTGGAGCATGTTGCTGTCATGTTAAAAGTGAAATATTTTACTATAATAATTTTAATTAAATCAGTAAGAATATTTTTTTATAGTATAAATGTTCTTAGATTAAAATAATTACAAGTTAAATAAATTTAGTGACAACACCTCAGATAACAAGTGTGAGAATGTCAGCATAAGAAATGACTTTTCAAGATGTCTTATTTATCTATTCAAGAGAATAATAAATATTTATAGCATCTCAGTCTTGCACATATAAAAAATATCAATTAAGGATATATGCTTCAGTTGTATACCTCCATATTATTGAAAGGATTGAATTTTCCATCATAATATGCTTAGCTAATGATCTCTTAGTTTGATCCATATAATTATGATTATCTATGTATTTAAAACTTCACAAAAATCTTAAAAAATGATAAATACCCTTCGTAGATAAATTTTAAATCCATAACTATTGTCTATCACTTTTTACAATACCATCAATGGTAGTGCACATATCCTTATCCAGAGTTTAGTTGATGAAATTAAACTAATTACATTTTTTTTGAAGCCTATCGGTTGGCATATTTACTTATTAATCCTTATCATGAGACATGTTCAAACAGTTTGGTATAAATACAAGTCTAAGCCTTCTCAATGGGAATATATAAAAGACCAAGTAATTACCTACTGAAGTAATTCCACCCTATTCATTCTTATTTCCATACCAAGCATAAGATCAATCATATTAAATATCTAAAGATTTCAAAGAGAATACCATGAGAAATATTTGAGAAATTATAATATATATGAATGTTTTCATCTTCATATAGTATATTTGACTTGTGTCAACACACATTCCCAAACAAATGGGATAAATACATAATTTGGAGGCCCTATTTAGAGTACTAGATATATAGGCAATGCTTAGTGATAGATGTGTCATTGAGGTTAGCTCAACATCATGAGCCCACTAACATTTTGTAGCAAAACTCATTGTAATGGTGAAGAGATAGGATTTGATCTATTATAAAAGAGTGCCAACCTATATCCTAAATATGAATACATCAATTAAAAGGTGACTAAAAACCTA
Organism: Torreya grandis; assembly: GCA_037957365.1. Taxonomy (NCBI): domain Eukaryota; kingdom Viridiplantae; phylum Streptophyta; class Pinopsida; order Cupressales; family Taxaceae; genus Torreya; species Torreya grandis. Next base: position 651,152 of record JARHVA010007235.1, on the reverse strand, counting down.
TAATAAAAAAGTTTTTTCACAGAGATACAATCATTCTTCCATACTAGACACCTATGTGATAATTCGAGAATAACATAGAACATAGTCTCCCAATCCAAAATTCATCTCTACAACCACAAAATTATAAATTAATAGAATTTGATGACCGATCTAAAATATTGATCCTCCTTAATTTCCACTTGTTTTGAATCCACATTTTGTTTGACATACTAAACCCAACTAAGTACCATTTCTCTTTGGTATTGCAATAAATTAAACATATTTAGAATTTAGTCCTTTTTGTTTTTAGAATATCTCATTATTATAATTATAAATACTCATTTATCTTAGTTTATAATATGTTTTCAATATATTAGTTTATCAGCCTTGTGAATTAGCTATTTATTTATTCTTGACCATATGATCCTAAGATTTCTCTCTCTCTCTCTCTCTCTCTCTCTCTCTCTCTCTCTCTCTCTCTCTCTCTCTCTCTCTCTCTCTCTCTCTCTCTCTCTCTCTCTCTCTCTCTTTGTTGGTACCCTTTAAAAAAACCCTTTTTATCAAGTTACAAAAAGAGAGAGAAAATGATGTTTTTAATTTATTATTATAGTTAACATTTGGATTTAGTAAATATTATAAATAATTCAAATAATTTGTAAACATCAAAGTTAAAATATAATGATTATCCAAAGTACACATGGTTTAGGGTTCATGATTCATGTTTTGGTAGGAAAATGGCAATTATTGGTAGGAGTTATTGCCTAACATGAATCATTATCTAAATATTATGGATTCCATTGCTAATTTTATTAATAATAATGTTTAAAAAGATATAATATGGTTTATTTTAAAATACATTAATGTAGTCAATAATTACTAAATTAAACAAAAGGTGAATGTTATATTATATGGAATTAATTTAATTTTTATCTCTCTCCTACCCATCAAATATAAATATAAAAATCACTTAAATATATATTTTAATAATCAGTGAACAATTACGTGTATTTAACAATATTTCTTAAATATATTTAAACATAAAATATGTTAAAAGGGGAAATGAAATAAAACACCTTTTTAATTTATATGATACCAAGTGCCTTATTTACATCTACGAAGGAAAATTATAATAGGATGAAATAAAATGTCCCATGAAACTAACCAAAAAACATA
>JARHVA010007235.1:602500-645000 GCA_037957365.1 Torreya grandis | reverse complement strand
TATACATTTAGATAAGAACCCTATAGATTGCACCTTTTTTTCATTGATTCAAAACACATTTTTTTAGATATATATATATATCTAAAAAATGTGTTTTGAATCTATATATATATATATATATATATATATATATATATATATATATATATCAACTCAAAAATATTATAGGTGAATATTCAATGATATTACAACAAACATTTGAAAATTTATAAATTCTACTATTCACCAAGATGCACGAATTACACCAAGAGTTACTATTATATAGCCTTTTATATTGTAATAGTTGCTTCATTTGATAGGTTGAAGTGATTAGATCATTCAACCTTCCCAAATTTATAGGTTGAATTGATTAAATAATTCAACCTAACCATATTTATAGTATGGAGTGATTAATTCATCTAATATTATAATATCTATGGGATGGGTTTATTAAATCACTCACCCTCACCAAATTACATATTCACACTTGAGTTGTGTGATTGAGATATGATGATGTCAATGTATGTGTCACAACTCATCCATTTCACTAGATTTAAGAAACAATACCTTCCAATATCCTTCTTAAATTCTTCAATTTTTAGGTCAAAACCTTTGATAGGTCCATTACTTCATAAGGAATTTGTAATCACCTAAAAGTGGTATTTAGATGCTAAGAGTGTTGTTTGAGATAACCTATTCATAGACTAACCCCATACCTATCCTATAGCCTTTATCACGCTTTTTTATTCATTATGCATACCATAAATCTCCTTTGTCATCTCAAACATAGTCTTAGACTTGCATTCCCAAATCCTAGCCCTTCATGCTTAGGAACCTACTAGCTGGGCACTAGCACCATATAAAGGACATTAGAGCCATGGTACTAGTGTCCCTTTACCTAACTCTCTCAAATATATATATATTTTCAAATATGTACCCTTACTAATGTCAGCCTAAGGACATTTTATTATTTGTATAAGAAGAGATCACTACAAATATAAGACTTTTAGACCAACATCCACTACATGGAAAAGAGATGCATAAAGCCTATTCAAATAAGAGAAAATATGATCAAAATCAAGGTTATTAATACCTATTTTCCCATAATTCTATATACTACCATTTACATATGCCTTAAACTAAAATTTTAAATATTTCCAATCTCATGTACACTCAAGGCATTCAATACCACTATCATTCAAGAATTTTTTTACACTTATACCAAGCACTAGGTGGGAGAAGTACATCAAGCTTGATCCCTCCTCAGATTATTGGTATGTATTAAAATCTCTTCATGAGTGGTAGTAAGGATGTCCTTCATATACTACTAATAAGTCCTTTTTCAACTCATGTCATACTTCCAATGAAGATTACGGTTTGCATATTAAATTTTCTATTCTGGGCATAATATAGAGTTATCGATTTCATGTGTATAGGAATATAACCTAGAAAGATAGCTAGAGGTGCACCCAAAAAAGAGGAAAAATATAACAAATAGGACACTAGCACCATTTTTGGGACATTTGAGCCAGATGGCAATACTGTCCAAGTGTGGTGTTATTGTCTAGGGAAGAATTTAACTTAGGGATGTTGTTGCTAACACCAAAATCTATCTGTAACCCAATTTTTAGCACTATTATATTCTAAGACAAGTTATTTCAAGATAATTCTCTATTTACACATATTTATTACTATTTTTAGAAAGACAAACCAAGTCAAATTTGGTAAAAAATCAATGTTTATCTATTTCATATTATTTAACTAATTTAGACAACTCATCCCTTTAATCTAACATAATATTTACACATATTAAAATCGTAAAAGGCTAAATTATAAACATTATTACCATGTACAAGCTTCAAGAGGTAACATAGTTACATCGACACATAGGTGTACTCCTTTCTTCTTATATTCTTTTAAAGAATTTAATTTATTTAAAATTTTAAATTATATCCTTTGATTTATAATGTAAAAGGGTTTGTTATAAACCATATGCCATCAAATCACTCAAATTGATTTGAAGCAAAGGAAAGGTGTGTTATGCACACTCATGTACACAATTTTTTCCTTTATAATACTAAATTCATCTTTATGCATTACTAGATTAAATGGGAGAGAGGGAGGAATGTAAATACTAAAACTAAATATTTATATCATCTCAATGTTGTAAATTTCAAAAATTTCAATCAAGGCTCTACCATTCAGGTATATACCTCCCTATTATTGACAAGATTACATTGGCCATCTAATTATGCCTAAATTATGATCTCTTAGTATGATCCATATAATTATGATTACCCATGTATCTTACACTACCTATAAATACTAAAAAGTGATAAACATCCTTCATAGTTAATTTTTAAATCAATACCTGTGTTGTAGCCCTTTGGATAATACCATTTCTAGAGGGCACTATAATGGATGGTAGTGTCCAGATCTTTGTCTAGTGTCTAGCTGAAAAAACTTATACAAATTGCAATTTTTTTGAAACATACCATTTCAACTTTTTGTATTATTGAATAGTAATATGAGATATATTCAAAAGGTGTGGTATATAGTCAAGTCTAAGCTTTCTCAATAGGGAGCTAGAAAAGATAAAGAAATCACCCACTAAAGTTAAATCAATTAACTACAAAACCAAGATATTCCACCTTATTCATGCTTATTTTCATATCAATCATAATAGTTGTCATATTACAGGTATGGATCATTCAAATAGAATCCCATGAGTGATTTTTATCAAACTAAAATATAGATGATTATTTGCATCTTCATATAGTATATTGTACCTGTGTCAACACATATTCCCTCATAAATGGGAAAAATACATAATTATGAGTCCCTCCTTCAAGTATTATCTATGCAAGTAGTGCTTAGTGATATAGGGTTCATTGAGGTTAGGTTTACACCATGATCCCACTAACAATTTTTTAGCAAAACATACTCTAATGGTGAATAAGGTTGAAGATATATGACTTGATCAATTATAAAAGACTGATAGCCTATGTCCTAGAATACATTGATGAAAAGGTGACTAAAAACCTAGAATAAATAAGTGTTTTACATAGAGATACAATCATTATTACATACTAGACACTTATGTGATAGTTAGACACTATCATAAAATGGAGTGTCCTAATCTAAAAGTAGTGTTTGTGACCACAAAATTAAAATTTATAAAATTTGATGAGTGATCCAAAATAGTGATCCTTCATAAATTCCAAATGTTTTGATTCCACATTTGGTTGAACATAGTAAATGAAGCTAAGTGTCATTTATCTTTGTTATTGCAATCAATTAAACATCTTTAGAATTTTGTGGTTTTTATATTTATAATATCTCATATTATAATTCTAAATATTCATTCATCTAAGTTTGTAATTACTTTGCCTACTATATATTAATTTATCACCCTTGTGATTGGCCTATTTATCTATTCTTAACCCTATCCCAACATATTTTAATTTATAGTGAAGAAATTTGAACCTAGTAGTCATGCATCTCTCTTCATATAGCTTCATGTTGTAAGCATCAGGTCCATATAAAAAAAACCCTTTTATATAATTAAAAAAAAGATATAGAAAACATTGTTATTACTTAATCATTATAGTAAACTATTGGATTTAAACAATAGTATAAATAATTCAAAGAACGGGTAGACATCAAAGTTAAAGTCTACTCATTATCCAAAGTGTGCATGGTTTAGGGTTTGTGACTCATGTTTTGGTATGAACATGGGGATGTTTGGTAGGATTTATTGCCTAACATGATTCGTTATCTAAATTTTAGACACTCCATTGCTAATATTTTAATATGAATGTTTAATTTTTTATAATAAGGTTTATTTCAAAATACATTAATGTAGTCAATAATTAATAAATTAAACTAGAGATGAATACTACATTAAATACAATCAAGTCCATTTTCATCTCTCTCCTACCTCTACATTATTCAAAAAACACTAAAATATGTATTTTAATAATTAGTGAATAAGTATGTGTATTTGACAATATTTTTTTAAATTTATATAGATAAAAAAATATGTTAAAAAGGAAAAGGAAACAAAATACATTATTAAGGTATACAATACCAAGTGCCTTATTTAAGTCTATGAAGTAAAATATAATTACAATCAAATATAAGGACCAATATAATAACATGAAAGAAATTGTCTCTTGGCACTAACTAAAAAACATATAAACTAACTAAGATGAGTAGATCATTACTTAAAAATAAACATGACACACAAAAAACATAATAGTAAATAAGTGGTATCAATTAACACAAATTTAAATTTATTAATAACTTAAGCATCCAAATTCTCTATGAATACCCTTGAACCTTAATTAAATATTCTATACATATACATAATACTAAACAATTTATAACAATTATAAAAAATGGAAAAACATAATGCACTTAAATTCCAAATGCTACTTGTAGTCATATAAAATGTCCAAATTTTTAGTTTGAGAGTGGATTATGACACCTAATTCATATGTACTTATGGAATGCTCTCATAACCCTTCTAAAAACCTTCTTTCTCATTACTAGTCATATGTAGCCTTCTAGATGGTCATTCCATCTCAGCCATACTCTAATTTATAGTCTATTTCTAGTCCATTGGTCTTGAGCCTATAAGATACAAGTGCAATACTTGGACTATAGCACTATACCCTATGGTGTCCCAGTTTTTTTGTTCCTATCCAATCATATTTCAGGCCTAAATGACCATTTTCATTTGACTGCTATCATTCATCATGCTAACCTAAAGCGAATACATCTAACCCATGACCAATAGTTCCCTATAAAATTCCATCCAAAGGTCATTTAAAAAGGGAGGTGATAAATCTTACAAAGCAAGAAATAATACAAACAAAACACTAAGGCAAACTTTCCTATTCTCTGCATACAGTCACCCAAGACAGCTGGAAACACATTCAAACTATCACACCAATCCCTAGCCACCTTAAACACTTTAAACATGGATTTTTTTCATCCTCATTACACTATTTCAAAAATCATATCAAGTGGGATAACTACATATGGCTTGATCCCTCTTCGTAGTGTTGGTATGTAGGCAGTGTACCCACACAAGGGGTATGGATACATGTTTAGTGCATCTTACACAGACTAACACCCCCTCTTTATCAATTTTTATTAATCATAATTAAGGTCTAGTTTTTCAAGATTGAATTAGATCTATATGTATTTTTGTCAACATTCAAGAATTAATCTTTTACAAGTAGGCTCACAAAGGAATAGTGGAAAGAACCTAGATAAATCAGATCTCTATGAGTAGTATGGGTAATAGCACTATAAGAGGATAATATCACCAAACACTAGGGTATCCTATTTTTTACAGTCATGTCCTTTCACAAAATGAAAGCTATATTCAAATTTGTGACATTGTACTAGTCTTGCACAACCAGTTTTAGACCCTCCAATAGCCATTTCAACCTATTTTAAGCTAATTTATATTTCTCCTAATTTATTACTATTTTTAGAAATATAAAAAAGATAAATAAAATATAAAAATTAGGACTATAATTTTTGTAATATTATTTGCTAATTTTTTATTCCATACCCTTAACTAAAATAGGAATAAAACTCCATTATTCCCAAAAACATTAACTCATTTGGTGAACCTAACTTTTTTTGTTTGTGCATAAAAACCTTAGAAACCCTAGGAAAAATTCCTTGCTGATTTTTACAATTTTTCTTGCATATTTAAGTCATAAATTCATATTAATTTTAAAAATTTATATTAGTAATTTTAAAAATTATTTCATTCAAACCGTAGTTGCCTATACTAGGTCAAGATTTTTTTCCAATACTTTTTTGATTTTTTCCTACGTATTTAAATAAAAATTTCACATTTCATTTTTAGAATTTACCATATTAATTTTGAAAATCATTTTCTTTCAAACCCTAGTTGAATTTACTAGGTCCCTTTGTATTTGAGATATCACCTTATAAATTTTTTTAGTAAAAATAAATAAATGGATCTTACTTATTTCAAAACATTTCTTGCAAATAATAAGGAATTCATACTTCATCCTATCATGCATATGAATGATGAAGCTTACCAAATGTTAATTAAAAGCTTCATTCTTTCCCTTTCATTCTTACTTTTCATAATTTGTGATGATATTAAGAAATTTATTGTTAAACATATTAAGATCCCTTTCCTTCAAAGGAATGTTTAATTTTCTTTAATAAAAATTTTCAATATGTACGTTCTATCTCTCATATGGAAAAATTTTCAAGTTTGTCTTACTAAAAATATTATAAATATCACATCACATGTCAAATTTATCTATTCTTTAATGCATAATTCCATGTTCTCTATCCCTTGCCTGCTATCTCTCATTCAGAATGATATTTATAAACATATTGTTATATAACTTATAACTCCAATTTCATGCATTTCATTCCACATACATGATTTATACCTATATGCATGCAACTCATTGGTTACCTTTGAGTATTTCCCTATCACTACTAGACACAAGTAGACACTAGTAGTTATATCCATTCCTCTCCCCTTCAATCTTGGTATATATAGCTCTTATCTCGTACCTACTACCTTCTCTATGCCTATAGTAGATTATAAACTACATGTTATCAACCATGTTTATGAAGATAGGTAGGTTGATTACACAAATGGCTATAGTTTTGTCACTCAGGTTAGCACCCCTTCCAATATAGTTTCAATTTTTGAGCTCCTTCAATGATTATATATTTACAAATGTGTGTTATATATATCCCTTTATAATACTAGAATTCCTATTTCTATTGAACCAACTTATGTTGGCTCTATCCTTAATAGAATACAATAGACTAAAGAGTATATTTACTTTGAGAAAGAGGATTTACCCCTATGCCACATCATTGAACAAAATCTACCTCTGTATATTCAATTAAGAGTTAATGATTTGGGGGTAAAAAGAGTTTTATTTGATAATTGTTTATAACTCAACATTTTCAACATTTCTTTTCATAAACATCTTAATATAAAACCTCAAGATCTAGACCATTCTAACATGAACATCAGAGGTTTTGACATCATTCCATAGAAAATCATGGGTACAATAACACTTAATCTTACCTTAGGGCCTAAGACACTACTAACTACTTGTTAAGTCATGCCAAACGACCACAACTATAACTTATTACTTGGTTGGCCTTAGATTCATGATATGCATGCAACCCCTTCTGCACTCTATGCTTAGCTAAAATTTACTCACAAAGGATACATCTACACATGCTCTATAGCCAAAAAACCTTTTAAATATTTTCAAGTTTTCTAATCTCCACAAAAGTACATTCCATACTTTAATATCAGTAATATACCTACACAACCCACTAATCATAGTGTACCATTGGACCATGCAACAAATCATAAGATTCCAAGTTCTATAATATCACTAATACCAAATCAATAGTTTACCTCCACTTTTCCACTTAAATGAATTAATAATATGGGAAATCATGGAAAAGGTCTTGAAAATCATGAAAAAGGAATCATCAATCCTATCAAGGCATCCACACAACATGGAATATAAGGGATGGGATTTCAGCTTACCCTTATTCATGACAAACCTTCTTCCACCACTTTAATGCCTATAAATTTTTGTGCACCCATTGCACATATAGACCATATAGTCAATCATACTTCTACATTATCATTGTTCTATCCTAATCTTATCGACAATACATTTCCACTAGATATGTTCACATTAGATGAATTCTCCAATGATGAATCCTTCTTACAATTTCTCAGAGCATATGAGGACCTCCCATCTTGTTATCATAAAAATAGATTTTCTCATCACACAAATTCCCATGCTTCAAAGAAAATTCATATTCTCCCTAGGACATACTAGTTGATTCAAATGATACTAGTACCATAAATCCATACACACAAGATCATTCCACCTTAATTTTTCAAAGAAATAGTTGATTTCAATTTTAGAACCACTCAGGATCCCCACATTGTCTTATTAGTCACTGCCTTACAAAAAGAAGATGATACAAATATTTATCAGACTTTAATATATTTTATAGAAATATTTTCTTGGTCATACTCAAGTATGTCAAGAATTAATACATCTATAACAATCCATCAAATTCCCTTATATCCAAATGCTAAACTAATTAAGCAAAAAATTCACAAAATGCATCGTAAAGTGTCTCTCTTAGTCAAAGATGAGTTATAATACCTCTTAGATGCTAGATTCATTTGACTAGTATCACACTCAAAATGGATTTCCAATATAGTCCCTATGGTAAAACCCAATGGACAAATTTGTTGTTGTTTTGATTCTCAAGATTTAAATAAAGCATGCCCAAAAGATGATTTCCCCTTGCCTAATATTGACATGATCGTAGATTCCCTAGCCAGGTATGAGATGTTGTCATTTATGGATAGATTTGCAAGATACAACTAAATTAAAATCATTAAATAAAATTAAGATAAAACATCTTTTACAACACCTTGGGGTACATTTTGTTACATTGTCATGCCTTTTGGATTCAAATATGATGGATCCACATATCAACATACTATGATGCATATATTTCATGACTTGATTCATCATACTATTGAGGATTATTTTGATGATATATTAGCGAAATCCAAATAATGACAACATCATACTATTGATTTATGAAAGATTTTTCAAAGACTCAAGTAACACAATGTCTGATTAAACCCAAAAAAATTATGTGTTTGGAGTTACATTAGGTAAACTCTTAGGTTTTATTATTTATTAGTGTGGAATTGAGGTTGACCATAAGAAATTAAAATCAATTATCAACATACCACCTCCCATGAAGTTAAAACAACTTTGATCCTTACAAGGCAAGATCCAAGTAATCTGCCATTTTGTAGCTCAACTTGGTAATAAAACTTGGTCATTCACTTGATTATTAAAGAAAGATATAAAGTTTGTCTGAGACTAGGCCTATCAAGAAAACTTTGATAAAATAAAGTAATATCTTCTTCATCAAAGATGAGATCCAATGCCTCTTAGATGTCAGCTTCATTTGACTAGTATCACACTTGAAATGGATATCCAATATAGTCCCTATGGTAAAACCCAATGGAAAAATTTGGTGTTGTTTTGATTCTCAAGATTTAAGTAAAACATGCCAAAAATATGATTTCCCCTTCCCTAATATTGACATGATCATAGATTCCGTATCCAGGTATCAAATATTATCATTTTCAAATATGTTGGATCCACATATCAACATATTGTGATGTATATCTTTCATGACTTGATTCACCATACTATTGAGGATTATTTTGATGATATATTAGCTAAATCCAAATAATGACAACATCATGCTATTGATTTATGAAATATATTTCTAAGACTCAGGCAATACAATGTCTGATTAAACCTAAAAAAATTGTGTGTTTGGAGTTATGTCAGGTAAACTCTTAGGTTTTATTATCTCTTAATGTGGCATTGAGGTTGACCCTAATAAATTCAAATCAATTATCAACATTCCACCTCCCATGAACTTAAAACTACTTTGATCCTTACAAGGCAAGATCCAAGTAATCTACCATTTTGTAGCTCAACTTGATGATAAAACTCAGTCATTCACTCTATTATTAAATAAAGATACAAAGTTTGTCTGATAGTAGGTCTATCAAGAAATCTTTGATACAATAAAGAAATATCTTCTTAATCAAAGATGAGATCCAACGCCTCTTAGATGTTGGCTTAATTTGACTAGTATCACACTCAAAATGGATTTCCAATATAGTCCCTATGGTAAAACCCAATAGACAAATTTGGTGTTGTTTTGATTCTCAAGATTAAAATAAAGCATGCCCAAAAGATGATTTCCCCTTGCCTAATATTGACATGATCATAGATTCCCTAGCTAGGTATGAAATGATATCTTTTATAGATGGATTTTGAAGATATAACTAAATCAAAATCATTGAATAACATCAAGATAAAACATATTTTACAATACCTTTGGGTACATTTTGTTACATTGTCATGCCTTTTGGATTCAAATATGCTATATCCACATATAAACATAATATGAAGCATATCTTTCATGACTTGATTCACCATACTATTGAGGATTATTTATATGATATATTAGCTAAATACAAATAATTACAACATCATGATATTCATTTATGAAAGATATTTTAAAGACTCAAGCAATATAATGTCAAATTAAACCCAAAAAAATTATGTGCTTAGAGTTACATCAAGTAAACTCTTAGGTTTTATTATTTATTAGTGTGGGATTGAGGTTGACCCTAATAAATTCAAATCAATTATCAACATGAAACCTCTCATGAAATTAAAATAACTTTGATCCTTACAAGGCAAGATCCAAGTAATCTCCCACTTTGCAGCTCAACTTGGTTATAAAACTTGGTAATTCACTTGATTATTAAAGAAAGATACAAAGTTTGTCTGAGACTAGGCCTATCAAGAAAGATTTGATACAATCAAGAAATATCTTCTTAAGCTACCTATTTTAGTACCACCTATACATTATTGGCCCTTTTTAATATATATTTTAGAAACAAATCATGCATTAGGAGCACTATTAACACAACATGATGATCAACATACTAATCTAGTAGTTTATTACATATACTATGCATTAGTTGATTATGAAAAAAATTATTCCATGATAGAAAAACTATGTCTAGAATTAGTTTTTACCACATAAAAACTTTAACATTACATGATCAATAATGATACTTAGGTTATCACAAAAGTAGATCCCTTGAAGTTCTAAATGGTAAAACCACATTTCTCTGGTTGTATCACAAAATCGGTCACGTTATTAATAGAGTTTGACTTAAAGATAGTTCTCCAAAAATCAATAAGTGGATAAATCATTGTAGACCATTTGGCAACTGCACCACTCTTAGACATCAATCCTATTAGTGACACATTTATAGATTATTTTATGACCTATACCACTCATCTTGACACTTGTACCATGTTATTCAATGGTTCTTAATGGGTATTCAACATAGGGCCATGCATTGTCTTTGTCGACCCTTCTAGTCACACAATTCCTATTGCATATCAATTAAGTTTCTCCTATACCAACAACACCACAGAATATGAAGAACTTATCTTAGGTCTATTTTCCACCCAGTCCCTATGAATTAGATCTATTTAATTCTTTGGTGATTCCTATTTGGTGGTCAATCAAGTCTATGATGTCTATCAGACAAAATAAGAATATCTTATCCCATACCAGAAAATGGTACAATGTTTATCATCACAATTCAACTACTTTTCTATAGAAAATATACCAAGAAAAGACAACTGACATGTAGATCCAATGGTAAGTGCCACATCTTTGATTCCTATCAACATCAATGATATTTAAGCTATTTTCAAAATTAAATTATTATAATAACCATCAATATCCAACATAGATTTGATTGTAGTATCCATCTTAGGCACTACACATAATTCTGTAACTCTATAATGGTTTTTTGATATCTATAAATTTCTAAAAAATATATTACACTAGACTCTTTTTCATGAAATGATAAATTCAAGTTACAAAATCAAGCACTCTATTATGTAATCATTCGAGGAGATCTTTTTAAACAATCCTTTGATGGACATTTGCTTTGATTCTTGACTTCAATAGAATCCAAAATTGCTCTTAAAAATATACACAATAGTGAGTATGGTGGTCACTTGAGTAGAAAGTCTATGTCACACAAATTGCTTAGACAAGGATACTAGTAGCCCACCATAAAATATGAATGTTCACAATATACAAAGCTATGTGATAAATGTCAACAACACAGTAACCTACAGCATGCACCATCATAATAATTTCAACCTATTATCTCTCTATGGCCATTTATGTTATGGGGATTTGATCTTATTAGAAAAATTAACCCTAAATCCATTGATGGGTATAATTTCATCATCATAACTACATAATATTTTACCAAGTGAGTGGAATCCATTCCAATCTAATATACCATAGGGGAGGATATTTATAGCTTCCTCATGACTCACATTATTTCACACTTCAACATACCCACAACTATCATTATCGATAATGGAACGTCATTCAAGAAAAAAACTATCAAGAAATTTTGCACAAAATATAACATTAAACACACAATTTACACTATATATTGCCCATAAGGAAATAGTCAAGTAGAGGCTACCAATAAAACCATCAAAAACATTTTGAGAAAAATAGTGATAAAATTTGGATATGATTAGCATAATCAACTAGTTTTTACATTATGGGCTTATCACACAAGTATTCGTATACCCTTAGGAGCCACTCTTTATTCACTTGTTTATGGCAAAGAATTAGTTTTACCATTGGAATTAGAAATCCCATCTCTTCATGTATCCCTTAAAGGTATCCTCATGGATGACCAATATCATGAGAAGTGTTTATACCAGTTTGAGAAGTTATACCTTACATGCATTCAAGTAGTTGAACATCTCAAAATCTACCATCAATGTATACAAAAATCCTATAAAAAACAAGTTCACACTAGATAATTCAAAGTTAATGTTCTCATTCTCAAATAAAATCTTTGTAATGTCAATGCCAAAGAAGAAACCAATGGAAAATTCAAACCAAATTGTCTAGGTCCAAACCTCATTAGCAAAAAGCTTACACCTAAAGTGTATCATCTAGTCTCACTTTAAGGAAAGAAACTAAAAAATCAAATGAATATTATGCATCTACACAAATTCCACGTATAGTATTTCATCACACACATTATTTTGTACATAGTTTCCTTTTAGCTTACTTGTACATAATTTTTCAAAATTATTTATATATAGCTTATTTTCAATTACTTGTACATAGTCTCATTATGGCTGATTATATATAGATTATATTCAAAAATATCAAACTAAAAAAACATTCAAATGAATCAAAAACACCAAAAAAAATTCAATTGTTTGCATTATCCATGGTTTACATTTATACTACCATGCTAGACTTACATTTTTCTATTCTATGTTGTAGGTCAATTTATTTACATTACCATGCTTCACTTGATCTTCTTTGAGTGTGTGCAATGACACCCATATCCTTGATTACTTCACTCTACCCATTAAGGGGGCATCCTACTTCTGCATTCAAGACATACATTGATAATCTACCCACTGGGGGCATCTTCCACATGACTACACCATCTAATTTATGCCATTCCTACACCACACACTCTATTTATCATGTTGAAGTACATTACTTACTAGCTCAAAAGGATTACTCTATATACATTCACTATTATATATAACTTATGTATTTATTAGCATATACCTAGTATTGTACTTTATGTCTTTCATACTTTCACTTCTTGATTTGATTAGTTGGATACAATTGTATTTTTATATATTACATGTTTTCCTTTCTTGCTTTGAATAACTTGATGTGTTTGCATTTATCAGTTCATGTATTGTATCTTATGTGAGCCTTAGGACATTTTCCAAAGTCCTTTGATTATTTTCTTGTGTGTGCCTTAGGACATTTACCAATGTCATATCTTTATACTCTTCTATGTGTTTTTGGCCCTTGTGTCAACATTGTTTGTTTTTAATTATATATGTATGTGGCATTTGAACATGTCTTATATGTTTTATTTCTAGTTTGAGTGACATGTGGCTATGTCCCATATTGGATTGGCCCCTTTGCCACTTTTTCAAACTCGTTTTTTTGTTTTATTCTCACTATTTTCAATGCCATGATCAACATCATGCATTATATTGCCATCTTAGATACCATGATGGGCATCATGTTTCATCCTTCCTTGACAACTAATGACTAAAATTTCTAGTTTTAGTTTAGTATAATACACATAATATTACATTGCTACATCTATCTAGGCATACCCTTGTTGATCTAACAATCTTAAAAACAAACTATGATATATCTTGAGACATTTTTTAATTATCATTGTTATATCATGTATTTCAAAGAATAACACACTTGCAAGGATATCTATTCTGAGGGTAGTCATTACAAGGTCTTCATTCCTACCCTAAGAAGAGGGGGAAATAAACAAGGGTTTTGTAATAGAGATTAGAGCTTATACTAATCAAAATTTAGTTTTAAGAACACTTAGAACAACAAACAAAACCCAAACTAAGCATAATAGACCAAAAAAATAGTGATGATTACAAAATAATGATCAAAATTAGAAAAGGACAAGAGCATCAGACCAAGAAAATAGTTATAGACACCAAGGTCTCCTCATTTCTATACTCTTATCTAATTCATAAAAAACCTAGATTTTCTAGAAATAGATATAAAAGTAATTTTAGTTACAATTTTATCACCTTTAGTTCAGATTAAATTTAATAGTTTTAGTATAGTTTTGCTTAAAAAATCTAGATATAGGGGGCATCATGTGTGACATGATGGCTCTCACTTCTAGTTTTAGATAGGGTATTTGGTATAAATTCTAGATAATAATCCATGTTATAGACACTAGTGATTATGGGAAATGTGCATGACACATTGGCATTCTTTTCTTTCCAAGTTTAGTAAATTACACTAGCATTTTTAGTAGTTGAATGCCTTATTTCATCTATAGGTGGTTGTTATCATTCCCAAGTGGATTACACATAATCCTAGTTCCTAATTTTGGAGTGGATTTCATACAATCCTAATATCTACCTTTTAGAATGACCAAGCTTGGCTTAGTTTCTAGTACACATTTGGCTATCTAGACCACATTATCAGATTTCAAAGCATTCATGGGCTTCTTGAGCCATCTCATATAATACACAATAATAACAATATCATTTCATAGTTTCACTCAATGGGAAATGATGGAGCTAAAGGTCTAGGTAACCTTTGTATTATTAAGACACCTACTCATAGGAATTGAACACATAGTCCAAAAATTGATTAGCATACACATAATCACATAGCTTTAATTAGTGGGTGGAAATGGAGTCAAAGGGCTAGCCATTACATTCTTGAGCCACTATCGAGGAATTGAGAACTAGACTCTATTATCTAAATTACTCTTGGTTATACACATACCCAACACACTTAGCACCCCTCAGCACCACTCATCATCAAAATAGGTTTTATATTATTTTGCATACCCAGTGAGGTGTATTCATTCCTTTCTCTTCCCCTCTTTTTTACCCATATTTTACACATTCTTATTTTAGACATAGTATGTCTAGTAAGAACTAATCTACTATTTAGTTTTTCATATAGATTTACACTTCATGACATCCTCTCTCTATGCACACTAAGGATCACATAGTTTCATGGGCTTCACCCTTATAAGTAAGTTTAGGTACACTTTATATTTTTCCTTTATCTTAGTATTTTATTTTTATGCATCATTAGAATAAACGGGGAGAGGAAAATGTAGTTATATAAAATGTCCAAATTGGTAGCTTGAGTGTGTCTTGTGACACCCAATCCATTGGTCCTTCTTACATTCTCTTGTGGCCCTTCTAGACACCTTTTTACTCATTACCAATCATCCATATCCTTTAAGATGGTCATTTCATCTTAGCCAATATCTATTTCCTAAGATAATTCTATCCTCTAGGTCTGAAGTCTATAGGATAGGAGTACCATACTTGGATTATAGAACCAAACCCTAGGATGTCCTAATTTTTATGCTCTTGTCCAATCACATTTCAAACCCAAATGACCATTTTCATTCGATCCCTCTCCTTCATCATGTCAACTTATCATGAATACATATAAACCATGACCAATATTTCCCTATAAAATTCCATTGAAAGTCCATTTATAAATGGATGTGACAAATCTTACAAAGAAAGCAAGAATACAAATAAACCACTAAGGCAAACATTCCTATTTTCTGCATACAGTCACCCAACATAGCTAGAAACACGTTTAAACCCTAAAATAAATCCCTTACCACCTCAAACACTCTCAATTTGGAAGTTTTTAATCTTAATTACACTATTTCAAAAATCACATAAAGTGGGAGAACTATATATGGCTTGATCCCTTTTCTAAGTATTGCTATGTAGGTATTTATCCAAAACAAGGGTGTGGATACACATTCAATTAACCTTACACACACTAACACCCCCTCTTTCTCAATTTTTATTAAGCATAATTAAGGTCTAGATTTTCAAGGTTGAATCATATCTATAATGAGTTATGTCAACATTCAAGACACAAGAGTTTATAGACAGGCTCACACAAGAATAGTAGAAAGAACCCAAAACAATTAGGTCTATGTGAGCAGTTTGGACAATAGTACTAGAAGAGCAAAATAGTATTAGACACCAAGGTGTCCTATTTTTGGTGGTCCTATCCTTTCATAAAATTAAAGCCCAATTTTGGTTTGTGACATTGTCCTAATCTTTTATAGCCAATTTTAGACCCTATAACAACTATTTTAACCTTTTTCAAGATAAGTTATATTTCTCCTAATTTATTACTATTTTTAGAAAGCTAAAAATACAAATAAAATATACAAGTTAGGAATATTATTATTCAAATATTATTTAATGATTTATTATTCCATACCCATAACTAAAATAGGAATAAATTTCCATTATTCCTAAAAAGGTTAAATCACTGCTTAAGAAATTTTTTATCTTTGGTATTCTAATTAATTGAACATATTTAGAATTTAGTAGTTTCTATATTTAGTGTATCTCAGTATTATAATTGATAATAGTGATTAATCTTAGTTTGAAAACAATTAGACTACTATGGATTAGTTTATCACCTTTATACTTGAACTACTTATATATTCTTATCCATATCTCCACCTATCTAAAACTTAGGGTTTATCATTTGGTGAACCTGAATTTTATGTCTCTTTATGAAAATACTAACTTTACTTGAGGTATTAATGCTATTTATATTTTTTATTGTTATTTTATTTCATATTTACTCTATTATCTATATGAAATCTTGTCACATTCCTAGATTAGTTGTTATTTTTATTGAGAACTTAGAGCTTCCTACTTTATAACCTAAGATGGAAATAAAATTGAAATATCAAATCCTATTATTGATGAGAGTGATAATAATTAAAACATTTAATAAGTTATCATAAAATCTTGTTCTTATCATTAAAATAATGAATCTAATGAAAATAATGAGCATGACCAGATAGATCAAGATAAAGTGGAAGATATTTATAATTTCTTAGAGGGTATTCATCATAATCTTTTAGATATTTATGAGTTCCTAAAATTCATTATATAAATTTAAAAATAAAAAGGTGAAACTAACTTAAACCTCCCCTTGAACACATCATCAATTCCTACACATATTGAGGGCACATAATATGTTTTAAAGTCATTGATTCTTTCAAACAAATATATGATTGCTACATATACAATAGGGATAGTTAATTATTCAACTAGAATACTAGCTTCAATGTGTATATGAAATCAAAACATGTTTGCATCCCCTTTTATAGACTACTCATCTATTTGCTCTTAATCCAGTAGGTCTACAACAAAGTCTCCCCTCCAAGTTGTAATAATATTGGAAGATATAGTCATCAATATTGAATAAAATGATTTAAAGTATCCACATGCTATTGATTCACAAAATGTGTTACATAATCCTCCTATGCATAAAATATCTTTACACCCTTTACAAACTAGTTTTGTTTCACCCAAATTTAAATTTTATGGTGCCAAGGGTGAACTTGAAAAACATCTCTAATATTTCTATGTCACATGCCAGGACTATCCATCTATTAATAAAATTTTGACCAAATTATTTTGAAATATCCTAAAGGAAAATATTTTGTGACGGTTAGATGATTTAAAAATCAAATTAATGAGAACATTCAAACCCTTAGTGGATCATTGGTAGGGACATTTATATATCAAAATCACTAAAAATATGTCATATTCTAACATTATAAAGATCAAACAAGGAATTAATGAACCTATGACTCAATATGTTTTGAGATATAAAAAACGTTTTCCAAAATGACAAATCCAAGAGTAGATAAAGAACTTCAATACATCATCAAACAAATATTGCTTTGCCCATTACATGAGTCCATTATTTTCAAGAAGTTTAAATATTTTGATGACTTATGCCATATTTTTTGAGATCATGAAATGAAATTTTTTTCATTGAATAAACGTAATAATGTATAAAATAAAATGATTACATATAATTCCGCTTTTCATATAAAACCAAGATACAAGGTGAAACCTATAGATCCTAAAAATGAAACAACCTAAATAGTTAAGAGAATGCCACAATAGACTAAAAACTCATCTTTTATAATGAATATAAGAGACTATTTACATGATTACCTTAGTTTTAATCTCATTTAATTTAGAATTGTCACCCCATATCTATCCCTCCTCCCATAAAAGTTTATATGAGTTGACTTTATCCTAATGATATGATGCTAACACATATTTTGACTATCATCAAGGCCCTAGTGTTCTAAGAACAAATGTTATATCTTGAATCATAAGATATAAGATATTATTTATGACCAAGATATTAACTTTGATGATCATCCAAAGGATTCAGGTTCACAACTTGGTGATTATTAGAATAAAAAAATATTTAAAAATCATTTACATGATCATTATAAGAAAAATCCAAAAGTTCAAATGGCATATAATTCACATGATCATACATCATATTATTTACACCAATTATAATGTATTATTTCTAATTATACATGAACAATACCTCATATGGTTCAAATACCTTGTATTAAATTTGATGATAGTGACATAGTGGATGATGACAAAAATATTAAAACATTATTTATTCAATCATAACTTGACCATAAACCTATATATGGTGTTGTGATAAAAAATGGTGCTATTGATAATGTATGTAACATGACATTACATAAAAATTTTGGATATAAACATGATGATTTATACCATTCAAACAAAATGTATAGAGAATTTGATAGGAAATAAAAACATGTTATTGTTGAAATTGATTTACATTTATAGGTTATTCCAACACATGTGTAGACCACCTTTTTAGTTATATCATATACAAGAGTTTTCAATATTTTATTTATACATTGGATACACAAAGTTTGTGCATTACCTTCCACATGGAATTTGTTTAATAAATACACTCATACCAATAAGTTAGTCATAGTTTCCATAATTACATGTGAACATCAACTTTAAACCAAAATCTATTAAGGTTAATCCCTTGTGAAAGTAGAAGCAATAGTAAATTCCTTTTCCTAGGCAACCCTTACTTGAGAGGCTTTTACACCAGAGATATACAATGGATTATATTCAATTATTATCTACTCTTACACAATACATTTAGTTACATATAACACCTAAACATGTTATAATTAATACTACTTCAAATAAACCACGTAACACTAAATAATGTGTTCCATGAACCCCTAATCCTATTTTCTCTTCACAACCAAATAGTCATATTATACATATGTAGATTACCGTTAATTCTATATTTATATAAATGACACCTAAGGATGTTCCTTGTAAATTCCACCAATCTTCTGTACCATATTATGTGTTTTAAAATACTTATGTACAATGCTTAGATGTGATCATAGGATATCATTTTCTTTTCTAATATCAAATAAAAAACTAAAATAATTAAAAAATATAAAGATATTCATCATAATCATGTTTTATTATCTCTTTGGAATCTATGTTTTTGTAATTGTGTTAGTAGATAGCACACCATTTCATCTCTATATACACATATGCTTGATGCATGTTTGAATGTGTTATACACATACCTAGACACATGATATATGCACTTATAGATGATACACCTCTCCTATTCACATGCTATATAGTAAATTGGGGGAATAATTTTATATGATCATGATTGACACATGTTATATATCATTTTTTATCATTTATACATTATCATGTTTTATAATTAATGCTAATTCTTATACATGTCTATAATCATGCTCATATTTTTTCACAGTGTAGTTGATATGCTAAGTTATATAACATATCTTATTACACATATATGTAGGGACTAGTATTATATGATTAAGTTGGTTGATTATTATTCATATATATTTTCACTCAATTGAGTGTATTTCATTTATTTCTATTGTATTTATTATGCCATATTTGAATATGTTCATTATTTTTTGGCTCATGTGCCATTGTATGTTTATTCGACATTTGAATATGTCATTAATTTTGATTCTTAGGAATCCCAACATACCAATTATTTTAGGTATTGTTAGATACTTATTTCTCATTAAATTGAGTGATTTTGTGTGTGTACTTGAGTGTTCTCTTAGATTGCATTGTTATTATCTAAATATTTCCATGATCTATATCATGTATCTTAGGACTTGATGTAATTACATAATATGAGATTCATTAATGTATCTCATTAGATATATTATGAATATATTTTACATTATTAATACATATATTATATAATTATTGTCATAGTTTTATATAAGACATGTACCAATTTATATTTTTCTCAACCAAGGGTGGAATATTAGTGGGGGAATGTAATATAATCATGAAATCCAAATTTTTCATAGTTTTCATATTAAAGTGGGGGTATGTCACAAAAAATTGATCTCCACACTTAAAAAATGAAAAAGTATCTCTCAAATTTTTATGGGCATGTAATAAAGACATGACCTACACACTTGCACCATTTTCAATCAATTTCATGATTCAACTATACACTTAGGTAAGAGTCTTATATATTACATCATTTTTGCATAGATATGAAACAAAAATATTTAAGATATATGACACAAATCTATAACTCAAACACATTATAGGTGCATATTCCATGTGATTACACCAAAAATTTCAAAATTTACCAATTATATTATTCATAAGATGCATCGATTACACCAAGATGTACTATTATAGATACTATTTTATTTCAATTATTGATTCATTTTATAGGTTGAACACTATTAAATAATTCAACCTCACCATATTTATAAGATTAAGTGATTAAATAATTCAACCTCACCATATTTATAGGTTATAATGATTAAATCATTCAATTACACCAGATTTATAGGATGAATTGATTAAATCACCTACCCTCACCAAAATACATTTGACACTTGAGTTGTGAGATTGAGATATAATTATCTCAATTATCATGTCACAACTCTTCCATTGTATTAGATTGAGGGAATAATAACTTCCAATCTCCCTCTTAAATTATTCAATGTTTAGGTTTGAAACACTTCCATTTCTGATGCTTCATAATGAAACATCTTTACCAAGTCAAAGCTTGAAGAAGAAACATGGTTACATCAACACAATGTTTTACTCCTTTCTTTCTATATTTAATTTTAAGCATTTCATTATTTAAAATTTAACATAATATCCACTAATTTTTAATATAACATGCTCTTAGTTATAGGTCGTACACTAGAAAAACACTCAATGTGGGATCAATCAAAGGAAAAGTGTGTTATACACACCTAGGTATTCATTTCTTTCTATTATACTAGTAACTTCATCCTTATGCATTACCAAATTAAATGGGGGAGGGGGGAGAAAGTAGATACTAAAACTAAATACTTATAACATCTAAGTATTATACATTTTATAAATAACATTCAAAGTTTGACCCTTCAATTGTAGAACTCCCTATTATTAAAAGTTTTGCATTGGCCATATCACTATGCCTAAATTATGATCTCTTAGTCCAATCCATATAATTATTATTTCCCATATATCCTAAAAAGCATAAAAATCTTAAATATTAATAATCATACCTCATAGATAAATTTTAAATCTATAAGTATTGTATAACCCTTTGGACACTACCATCCATGGAGGATACTACCGCTGATGGTAGTGCTTAGATCTTTATCTATTATCTAGTTGATAAAATTCATCCAAAATGCAAATGTTTTGAAAACTATTGGTTGGCCTATTTATCTTATTAAACCCTACTATGAGATATATTTGAAAGTTGTGGTATAAATACAAGTGTAAGATTTATCAATGGGGATCTATAAATGATAAATCAATTACCTACTAGATCTAAATCAATCAAATGCACAACCAAGATATTCTATCATATTCATCATTATTTTAATATCAAACATAAAAGCAATCGTATTATAGGTCTGAAGCATTCAAAGAGAATACCATGAGAAATATTTATAAAATTAAAAGATAGATAATTCTATGCATCTTCATGTAGTGTATTTCATCCATGTCAACACACATTTAAGATAACTACATATTCTTGAGGGCCTCCTTCAAGTATTGGTTATGTAGATAGTGCCTAGTGATTGAGGGTTCATTAAGGTTAGCTCAACACTATGAGCACACTAACATGTTCCTTTATAAAAAATCAATTCAAGGGTGAACAAGGTTGAGGAGCTATGATTTGATCAATTAGAAAATTGTGGCAACCTATATCCTAGATATGAATACATAAATGAAAAGGTGACTAATAACCTAGATTAAAAAATGTGTTGTATAGAGATCTAGTCAATAGTCCATGCTAGACACTTATGTGATAGTTAAACGCTAGAGTGGAAGGTAGTGTCATGATCCAAAAGTTTTTTTTTATCCACGAAATTAAAAAAATTCAAATTAGATGACTGATCCAAAATATTGGTCCTAAAAAATATCCACTTGTTTCATGTTAACATTTGGTTTCACACAGTGAATCCAAATATGTATCATTTTTCTTTGGTATTGTCATCAATTAAGCATATGTATAATTTCGTGATTTTTATATTTATAATATCTTAGTGTTATAATTCCAAATATTCATTTATCTTAGTTTGAAGTTAATTGGTATATTATTCATTAGTTTTTTACCTTTTTGCTTGAACTATTTATCTATTCTTAACCATATCCCCACATATTTAAATTTAGGGTTAAAATTTTTGACCCTATTAATCATCTCTATGTCTTTTAATATAGATTCAAGTTGTAAGGGTTTCAACCATTTTTTTTAAAAAAACTTTTTTTATTGAATAATAAAAATGAGAGAGAAAATAATATTCTTATTTAATTATTATAATATCATTTAGATTTAATCAATAGTATAAATAATTCAATGAATGTGTATACATCATAATTAAAATCTAATGACTATCTAAAGTGCACATGGTTTACGGTTTATGATTCATATTTTGGTAGGAACACAAGGATGTTTGGTAGGAATTTATACGTAAAATGATTCATTATCTAAATTTTAGAGATTCCATTAAATTTTTTTTAATAAGAATGTTTAAAAAGTTATAATAAGGTTTATTTAAAAATACATTAACATAGTCAACAATTACTAAATTAAACTAGAGATGAATGTTACATTCCACATAAATAAATTAATTTTTTAATCTCTCATACCTATCAAATATAAAAATAAAAATCACTAAAATAGATATTTTCATAATTAGTGAATAAGTACGTGTATTTGGAAACATTTCTTAAATTTATATAGATAAAAAAATATGTTAAAAAAGGAATGTAAATGAAATAACATTTTAAAGTCTATGATGCCAAGTTCCTTATTTAAGTCTAAAAAGGTATAGATAATTACAAATAAATCAAAGTATCAATATAATAGGATTCAAGAAAATGTCCCATGTCACTAACAAAAAAATGTAGAAACCGGTTAAAATGAGTAGTACACTACTTAAAAATAAACTTGATGCACAAAAAACTAAATAGTAAATAAATATTATTAATTACTTCATAGACATTTATGACTACCTATAGCTTCCAAATTCTCATATGAATACCATTTCACATAAATTAAATTACATATACATGTTCATAATACTAAACAAGTTATACCAATAATAACAAATGGAAAAGTATAATGTACCTAACTTCCAAATGTTACTTGAGAAACATGATAAATAATTATTTATGGGCAAAGGGGTTTGAAATCCCATTTTCAATTTATTATTAAAATGAACATGTGAGATAAATAAATGTGTTGTAGAGGGTAATATTCAATAAGGATCATGAGGGTGGCCCATTAAATCCCATATGTTCTCCCTTGTCAAAGAAATGATAAGAGGACATGTAGCATTGATTTTTTTTCATTTTAAGTGACTATTAAAAGATTATTCCTCATGAGGATTGATACCCAAGTGATCATTATAGTCAATGACATATTATAGAATTCTAATGTGTTAAACATAAAAATGGTCATGGGTATTTATTATTTGTATAAATTCATTTTTATAGGGTACCATATTTTTAGTTAGTAATTTACATTAAGTTTTATTTGCATGTTTAAAAAAATTTATTGTTGTTTTCCATCATGTTACCAATTTTTATATCTATTTTCTATACTCTAATACATCTATCTTTCCTTGATGTTTTTATTTATTTCCTATAAACATATATTGACATTTTTTGGGGTGGGTCCTTATTACCTAGTGTTGTATCCCCTAGGGGTTATTGGTATTGCCTTGTTTTATTTCATTCCTATTTTGTGTTGGCTTGCATTTTTTTGATTAATTAAATTATACTTAACTTTTCAAAGATAAAATAACAAAAGGTTATTTTTTCATGGTATCATTAAGAGTGAGATATATCATATTTATGAAATAACATAGCTGTAAAAGGTGCATTTACTAGTAAATTTTATCCCAACTAATATGGATAATTTCATAGTAAATGGACTTGAGTATATTACATTATTGTCCACTAATAGTTATTGTGTACAAGAAAAATATGCATTTCTACCTATGAGTTTTCATTTATAATATTATACTTATTTATGTATCTCCATGATAGTTAGTAAACATAGTTAGCTGGGGTGAGTCTATAGTCAATAGATTCAAACACACTATACTATTATCCACTTATAATAGACCTATCTAGAAGTAGTTTTTGATTTTGTTATTGATCCCAAACTTGCATAATCACTATTTTCAAACATTTAAACTCTTATATGGTAAAGATATATATATTTTAGAATCTATGTATATGTATTATTAGTGTCTCATAAAACTAGTTACTTTCCATTTATTATTTGTGAATATAAAAATTGATGTATATTATATATATTTGGTATTGTAATATTTCATGTTAAGGTGTGGAGCCTAAAAGCTTCACATATGAGCTCATTTAACAGTTTTGGGTCTACAAAATCACCGGCATCGGTTAGGAGCGACCGACATCAGTCAAGTGCAGTTGAAGAGACGCTAACATCAGCAGTGGATCAGCCGACGTCGGTCATAGGCAAGCAGGCAGGAATCGGCGTTGGTTACCTGTGCATCCAGAAAGCTATTTTTGAGGACAGAACTGAGTGTTTACATGATGAGTTTAAGTTTTAGTCTTAAGTTCACGTCTCTATTATTAGTAAGATTATTTTTAGACCCCTTGTTCAAGAGGCTTAACTATTGGTTGTAAGTGCATGCTCAAGTCTCCTAATTCTATATGTAGAATTAGATCTTCTTAGCTTATTGTATTGGTATGTTGAAGAACAGTACAGAGTCGAATCAATCCAGGTTGTTGGAGTTGATTGTTCTTGAGAGAGAGAGAGAGAGATCTTGAGGGATAGAGATCTAGTGAGAGATCTATACATCTGAGAGAGGTGTGGAAGAAAGAAGTTTCTTCAATTGTATTCCTTCTGTAAAGAGTTTAATACACGTTTTCAGGGTTGTTTCTTGTATTTCTTGTTCTTGCTATTATCTGATTCTAGTTACTTATCTATCTAATTTAATTCTACATTTATTACTTTCATAAGTGTAATCTATTGTTGGTTGATCCCCAACAAGTGGTATCAGAGCTCAGGTTCACTAACAGGTGGTTCAGATCTGTGTAGTGTGTATTGATTACAGGTTCTCACAGGGATTTTTGCAGGGATTTTTGTTTGAGTGGGAGAAGCAATGGCAGATGAAAATAAACTAAGAATGGAGAAGTTCAATGGCAAAAATTATCAACATTGGAGAATACAGTTAGAGGATTATCTGTATCAGAAAGATCTCTACTTACCATTAGGTGGGGTTGCAAAGAAGCCCAAAGACATGGATGATGAAGAATGGGAAGTTCTTGACAAAAAGGCTCTGGGGTCTACAAGACTGAGTCTAGCATCTACTGTGATATCTAATTTATCATAGGCAAAGTCTACGATAGAGTTGATGACTACTTTAGCAAATTTGTATGAAAAACCCTCAGCTTCTAATAAGGTATATCTTATGAAGTAGTTATTTAATTTCCATATGAATGAAGGTGGATCTGTTTCTACTCATCTGAATGATTTCAATGGAATTGTGAATCAATTAAGTTAAGTCAATATAATGTTTGATGATAAAATAAAAGCTCTTTTAATATTATGTTCTTTGCCTGAAAGCTAGCATGGCTTAGTAATGGTAGTTAGTAATATTGCATCTGCATCAAATATTTTGAAAGTAGAGGATGTTGTTAGTGTTATCTTGAATGGGGAAATTCACAGGAAAAGCACAGAAGAGACATCTGGGAATGCTTTAAGTTTTGAGAGCAGGGGAAGGCAGAAAGATAAGAGCAAGAGGAGATCAAGATCTAAGTCTAAGGTGAGAGGAAGATCCAAATCCAAGAATGGCAGGAAGCCACAATGTTGGAATTGTGGAAAGATTGGGCACATAAGCAGAGATTGCTAGTCAAAGCCTAAGGAGGACAATCAGCATGAAGGAAAGGAAGAAGCCAAGGTTGCAGGTATTGCACAAGATGCTTTAATATTCGCTCTACATAATAATATAAAATCTTGGGTGTTAGATTCTGGTGCATCTTTTCATGCTACCCCTAATAAGGAATATTTTAGTGACTATATCCATGGAGATTTTGGAATAGTGTATCTAGGGGATGATGAGCCTTGTAAAATAATTGGCAAAGGTAAAGTGCAGCTGAAGATGTAGAATGGCAACACATGGGTGTTGAGAGATGTGATGCATGTTCCTAGCTTCAAGAGAAATTTGATTTCTGTAGGAAAGTTAGGGGATGAGGGTTGTACAGTAACTCTCACAGCAGAATCTTGGAAGGTGACCAAGGGTGCACTTGTTATGGCCAGAGGTAAGAGAGTAGGTACTCTCTATTTGTGTAATTGTGTTACTAGCAATTCTCCTTCTATATTATCTACTTCAGATGTGGATGCTAAATTGTGGCACTCAAGGCTTGGCCACATGAGTGAGAAGGGGATGTCAATTCTTAAGTCCAAAGGTATGCTTTCAGATTTAAAAGGCATATATCTAGAGTTTTGTGAGCACTGTGTATTTGGAAAACAGAAAAGGGTTAGTTTTCTCAAGACTGGGTCTACTAAGAAGAAGCATAAGTTATAGCTTGTTCACACAGATGTGTGGGGACCGGCTCAGGTTGCTTCCATTGGAGGATCACAGTACTATGTATCTTTCATAGATGATGCTACAAGAAAGGTATGGGTCTATTGTATTAGGAGGAAATCTGATGTATTTGAGACTTTTAAGATTTGGAAAGCTATGGTTGAGAATGAAATAGGTAAAAGATTGAAGTGCCTGAGATCTGACAATGGCAGTGAGTTTTGCAGTTACAAGTTTAGAGATTATTATTATATGCATGGAATCCATAGGCAAAGGACGGTTCCGAGGACACCTCAGCAGAATGGAATTGCTGAAAGGATGAACAGGACAATAATGGAGCATGTAAGGTGTATGAGATTACATGCTGGTTTGCCCTTATAGTTTTGGGCACAAGCTATTGACACTGCAGTGTACCTGATTAATAGAGGACCCTCTACAGCTCTGAATGGTGGAATGCCAGAAGAGGCATGGACAGGTAAAAAGGTAGATCTCTCATATCTCAAAGTTTTTGGTTGTGAAGCCTTTATGCACATAGATAAAGAAAATAGAAAAAAGTTGGATGCTAAGTCTATGAGGTGCACATTTATTGGCTATGGCTCAGATGATTTTGGTTTCAGACTTTGGAACCTAGAAACTAATAAGGTAATTAGGAGCCATGATGTTGTTTTCAATGAAAGAGTGATGTATTGTGATCAGCTGAGGAAGCTGAATCAATCTGAGCAGAGCAATGGTGAAGTAGATGAGGTGATGGTCTAAAATGAGCTCGTGGGAAAAAGAAATAATCACTTGCAGGAAAACACAGAGACCGACATCGGCAGGGTAGGAACCGGCATCGGCAGGACAAAAACTAGCATCGACCATACAGAGATCAACATCGACAGGACAGGCACTAACATCGGTAAGGCAAAACTGATGTCGGCTAGTAACAGGTCTAGAAGTGACCAAGGTTGGTCACTATCAGAGAATTTGGGTGGACACCGTGTTGTGAACGAGTCTCAGACACCCATCAGGAGGTCAGAAAGGGTGAGTAAGCCTCCAATTAGATATTCTCCTTCATTATTTTATTTATTGCTAACTGATGGTGGAGAACCAGAGAGTTTTGAAGAAGTAATACAAGTGGAGTCCAAGAGTCAGTGGGAGCATGGCATGGTTGAGGAGATGGAGTCCTTAAGAGAGAACCAAACATGGGATTTGGTTGAGTTGCTAGCAGGTAAGAGGAGACTGAAGAACAGATGGACCTATAGGTTAAAAGAAGGTGAGAATGGACAGATGAGCTATAAGGCCAGATTGGTAGTGAAAGGATTTGCACAAAAGCTAGGTATTGATTTTGGTGAGATTTTTTATCCTATTGTTAAAATGACTTCTATACGGATTATATTGTCTTTGGTTGCTATTGAGGATTTACATCTTAAGCAGCTAGATGTTAAGATAGCATTTCTTCATGGAGATTTGGATGAAGAAATTTATATGGAACAACCGGAAGGATTTGAGGTCAAGGGTAAGGAGAAGTTAGTGTGCAGATTGAAGAAAAGCTTATATGGCCTCAAGCAAGTTCCTAGGCAATGGTATTTAAAATTTGACAGGTTTATGACTGAGCATGGCTACAGTAGGTGTCAATCTGACCATTGTGTGTATTTTAAGAGATTGGATAATGGTAGATATATTATTCTATTGTTGTATGTAGATGATATGCTGGTTACAGGATCACACATGTAGGATATCTCTGAGCTTAAGGTGAAATTAGCTCAAACGTTTGTTATGAAGGATTTGGGAGCAGCAAAGAAAATCCTTGGCATGAGCATTAAGAGAGATAGGAAAAATCATAGGTTGATATTGTCTCAAGAGGATTATGTGGACAAGGTGTTGAAATGGTTCAATTTGCAGGATGCTAAACCGGTAAGCACACCTTTGGCTGGACATTTTAAGTTGAGTAAAGAATAATATCCTAATTCACATGATGAGGTAGAGTACATGAGTAAAGTTCCATATTCTTCTGCAGTAGGGAGTTTGATGTATGCAATGGTGTGTACTAGACCGGATATTGCCCAAGCAATGGGAGTGGTAAGTAAGTATATGGCCAATCCTGGTAAGGAACATTGGAAAGTAGTTCAGTGGATCCTTAGAAATCTGAGAGGAACCAGTAGTAGGCACTTATGTTATGGAGGTTCAGATACTTCTCTACATGGTTATGTAGATTTAGATATGGTAGGTGATTTGGATGGCAGGAGGAGCACTACAGGATATATTTTCACTGTAGGTGGAATGGCGGTTAGCTGGATATCAAAGTTGCAGAAGGTTTTTGCCTTGTCAACTACAGAAGTGGAGTATATTGCAGTCACAGGGGCTAGCAAAGAGATGATATGGATGACACGGTTCATGAATGAGCTTGGTAGGGAGCATGAGAGTTGTAGATTGTATAGTGACAGTCAGAGTGCAATCCATTTGGCTAAGAATTCAGCCTTTCATTCAAGAACAAAGCACATATAGCTAAGGTACCATTTCATATGATAGGTATTAGAAGATGGTGAGTTGAAGCTGGAGAAGATCCATACAGATAAGAATCTTGCTGATATGTTAACCAAGCCGGTTACAAAGGAGAAGTTGAATCTTCATTCAAATTTTATTGGTCTTCATGATTGAGTTGAAGATGGAGGAGCTAGAAGATGTTGCTGTACAGGTGCTGGTGCAACTATTTATCTCCAAGTGGGAGATTGTTAAGGTGTGGAGCCTAAAAGCTTCACATATGAGCACATTTAATAGTTCCAGGTCTACACAGTCACCGGCATCGATCAGGAGCGACCGACGTTGGTTAGGTGCAGTTGAAGAGACATCGGCATCCGTAGTGGATCGGTCGATGTCGATCACAGGAAAGCAGGCAAGAACCGGCGTCAATTACCTGTGCATCCAGAAAGCTATTTTCGAGGACAGAATTGAGTGTTTGCATGATGAGTTTAAGTTGTAGTCTTAAGTTTGCATCTCTATTATTAGTAAGATTATTTTTAGAGCCCTTATTCAAGAGGCTTAACTGTTGTTTGTAAGTGCATGCTCAAGTCTCCTAATTCTATATGTAGAATGAGATCTTCTTAGCTTATTGTATTGGTATGTTGAAGAATAGTATAGAGTTGAATCAATCCAAGTTGTTGGTGTTGATTGTTCTTGAGAGAGAGAGAGCTCTTGACGGATAGAGATCTAGTGAGAGATCTATACATCTAAGAGAGGTGTGGAAGAAAGAAGTTTCTTCAATTGTATTCCTTCTGTAAAGAGTTTAATACAAGTTTTTAGGGTGGTTTCTTGTATCTCTTATTCTTGCTATTATCTAATTCTAGTTATTTATCTATCTGATTTAATTCCACATTTATTGCTCTCATAAGTGTAATCTATTGTTGGTTGATCCCCAACATTTCATAGTTTTAAACTTATAATTAAAAGTAAAATTTAGTGTGTTTTATAAAAATAGTGTAAAACATATTTGTGAACTTTAATTTTTTTTAGGGTTTATTTTTTGTTTTGGTTTTCAATTTTATTTTTCTATCTAGATTTTTTTATCTTCCTAGAAACTATGTTTTGACATATTAAAAAATCATAGGAGCTATTGTCTAAATAATGTAGTTATTAGTTTTACCTAATTCATGGTTTGATGGGTATTTCCCAATATTCAATCCATTAGTCAACATTATATACAAATAATACAAATGCCTAGGCTTTTATTTCTTATCTATGGAAAGCCTTCTAATGTTTATTATTTATTTATTTTGGTAAATAATTATCCATAAGAAGTTATTTTTAATTTATCCTAGTGATGGAATAGTGCACATATGATAACAATGCAATCCTTCATAGTTGGTGCCTTTGTAATCATGTTCACTATTTATAATTGAGATTGTTACATCTTAGAGTCTCCAAATAAAACACATCTTGTCTAGGTGTATCCTCTCTTATTTTTATTTTATATATTTGTAGTTATTTAAATAATGTTACCCCTTTTATCCCTATAAGGCATAGTATTAGATAAATTGTAATTCCTATAAATCATATTTAAATTCCTTTCATTTCTTATATAATAGTTAACATAGATATTATTTATCAAGATGTTGATACAACCCTAAAACATTATATTCACATTGAAGATTATGTTAGTGATGAAAATGATAATGAATATAATGAAAATATACATGATAACAGATCTAATGTTTAAATATCAAATACAATTGATCCCAATGAACTCAATGGAGTAAATATGTAAAAAGTAAAAAAATTATCAAATTTATGTGAAGGAATTCAAACATATCCCAAAAAAGTGGATAAAAATATCTAATTCATCCCAATATCTAAGGCTAAACATCAATCAATGATTGTATAATCTTTATAAAAAAAATAGGTGGCTTTCAAATAGGTTAAACCTAATCTAGTTACTACAATTTATTTTATTCTTATCATATCTTTTACACTTGCATATGTGGTAACATCCTTAGTTTCTGGAGAATCATTTGGTTTGAACAAAATAAAATGGAAAATTATACACATGCATCATATACACCTTCATTGATTTATACACAAAGTCCAATACTAACTTTTCCTAATGCATACTCTCTTAAGAAAACTATCATAACATTACATGATAAAGTATTATAATTATAGAAAGGTGTTTCTAAAGCTAATAAATAGATTCTTATCCTCTTATTCATAATATTAAGAAACCTAAGATATCATCTTACCCATTATTAATATTATTTTTACCTCTAAATATACCCCTCTATAAATTTAAAGGTGATTAAGAGAAACATCTTTGCTCATTCCACATAGCATGTTTAGACTATACCAACAATGATAAATTAATTACCAATATATTTTAAATAAAACTCAAATATTATTCCCTATGATTTTTTTATGATATACTTATCCAATCCTTTAGAGAATTAAACCCTTTATAATATCAATTTTTAGCACACTTTTCTATCAATGTCTATGAAAATATATCTTATGTGCAAACTACCAAACTCAAGTAAGGGCCAAATAAGATAATTAGTGACTATGTTATTTAGTAAAATACCATGATAAAAATTGTGAAAAAATATATGTAAAGAAATGAATTAAAATATATATTCACTCAAAGTCTACTATCACCACTCCATGAATCAATTATATTTGGTAAGTTCAAATATTTTATTGAACTATGCCATACAATTAAATAAATAAAACCAAATTAATAAAGTTTGATCAAATTAAAATATAATTCAAATTTTTCATCTACTTGAACTGTTATGTTTCAAATAAATCTAAACTAGAAGGTCAAATCTAAAGATAAAAATCTAATGAAGTAAAAGTAATAGTTAATGCAATATCATAACCATCAAACAAGATTATGTTGATAGCTCTATAAAAGAGGCAATTTATAAGTTTACCATAACCTATTCATATATTATTTTAAAATTTTATTAACTAAAATATTATATCTTTACCTCCACAATTTGAAATTTACTTGACCAATCTTCAACAATAATGTATATTGTGACTACCATACATGCATTGGGTATTCTTCAATAAAGTGTCATAGGTTAAGGAACAAGATATAAGATCCTATCAATGATAATACTATTATTTTAATGACTCGAATAAATTAAGTTATACATAATAAAATTAAAATACAAAACTTAAAAATATTCAGTTATTATTTTCCAATTCATGGAACACCTTAAAATATCGATGATATAGAAGTGCATTATGGATGCAACACATATACTCCTCCCTAGTCATATGGGCATATAATTTTCAACATTATTGGAAAATTTATATAAACATTATAATAATGTATAACAATCATTTTTGAGGATAAAAAATCAATGATGATGATTCAAATAGGCACACTATCTTTAATTGACCTTATAATATGAACCAACTTATACATATTTCATGATTGACAATGAATCAAAAAACTTATATAAAAAATGAATTTCCTTCATATTATTGGGTACATATATTAAGTTTTACAATCTATATGAAAATTAGTCAAATAATTAATGTACATACATAGATTACTATTGGGAATAAGATACTACCTCTCCATGTTGGTCTAACAATAATGACTATTCTATTTTTATACTTTCCAAGCATACGGGCATTGAATATGTTATGAGGATGCCCTTGGATATAAATTATTCATTTAATACCATCCAAAAATGGTATATGTCTTGATTACATACATTAGGATCATGTCATCAAAGTTCAAGGCATTTCTTATTAGTAGCATATATAGTTAGTGTTAACTCATCTCTTTCCCTATCAACACCATAGTTGGTAGTGGAATTTCTTCAAAAACACCATAAAAATGAAATTACGTAACTTAATTGAAATTTTATTACAAATATAATCATTGCACCAATTCAAGAGAATAATTTAGAATAAATAGTCATAACTATACAAAATATTTCTATAAAAAAAGTTCAAAGTAAAAAAATATACCTACTTAAGTAAAAATATTTATTTCAAAGATTTACTCAAGTTTCAAATAAGTTTAAATATCCTATAGTAAATCCTTGGAAAATCATCATGCAATTTATCAAATTACATAATGAACATATGAAATGAGAATATATCATATTGTATAACATAGTTCAACAAGTCTTACACCTTCACAAGGTTCACAATATTCTAGGAACAATCATTCCAACTTTTGTGATGTGGCATTGAATGATTTTTTCAATTCATGTACATCCACATGTAACACTTTTCATCCAAGGAATTTCACTCTTAAATTATATGATCCAATCATGTAACATGTACCTCTAATTGATGGGATCATATTATAATTCCCTTTGCATGATATTCCAAAAAAAATTACAATAAAAAAATTAAATTAGATATTTTAAACATAAAAAATTCCAATATATATATCAAAACTAAAAAATAAAGACATGAGAAGTTATTTTAATTATTTAAATACATTATTTGTCACCTATTTTTGTAGATAGCATATCATTTTTCTCTGCACATGCATTACACAATGTATATGTGTGTGATTTAAGACATACATTGTATATGCATTATTAGATGTTAGATTCCCTTCTACCTAGTGGCCATGCCTATGCTAGGGGTCGTCTAATTCTAAAGGCTACACTATCACATATTATATTTATATATGACCTAAAATTTAATGTTGAGATAAATATATTACAAATGTCTTGATTATACTTCATATTTTACATTATGCTATATGTACATGCTACTTTTTTATACAATGACATTGATATATATAGATGAAATAAAAGAGTTTTTATTTAATATATAATCCTTCAATGTTTCTCACTTTATTGAATGATATGATACATATTTATTTGTTATTTTGTGTGTTCCTTGATCCTTGTGTGAATATTCATTGAACATATGTAGGAGATATTTCTTGGTATGAACAATATTAAAACATGATCATTATGTTTGGCCCTTGGATTGATATGTGAAATATTTGTTTGTGTCACCCTTTTAGGTCCCTTTTATGTATAATTTTGTCTTATTGTATTATGTTTAATGACATTACATGACATTGTGTATTTCTCGTAATTGTGCTTGTTGATCATGATTCATAATGCCATAATTTATATCATTATTTTTACTACATAGTCTACTTCCTATATGGTTAGTTCATTATGTCCTTTAACATTATATATATATATATATACATATATATATATATATATATATATATATATATATATATATATATATATATATATATATATATATAGGAAAAGACTTGTATGATTCACATTTAATATCTTACATAAATGATTAAATGACAATTCTATTTTGTGATGAAATATTTTATACGTGTTCACATATGTACTAAATGATTACATATTTATCGTGTAAACAGTTATTTTTTCAAATGAGTGAATTACAAGGTACATCCTTAATCTAAAAAGGGGACTATCATAGTGGTATTATATTATAATTCAAACCTCCATGAGTAAACACAACTTAGATTTGGAATAAAATACAAGTTTTAAAGATATATAAATCATTATTTTCAAAGATTCAAAGTAATAAAATATTATATTCTATAATAGGATGCAAATTTTCAAAATTCAAAGTGATTCAGAAATGAAACATATATTGACACATTGGTAGAAATATCTATGGCATATGACATAAATAGGCCCTCGCTTTTGAAAGACTCAAAGTATAAAATCATTGATATTTGAATAAATATGCATGTGCATATGAAAAATAATCATGAGACCAAAAATATGGTTTTAAAATAAAGTTTAAATTGAGCATATAGATGCATAAAATTATATATCATTTGCACAAACTCAAGGGGCATAACACTAATTCATGTTCATGATTTTTCAAATTTAAAAAAATCAAATTTCAAAGTTACCATGTTCATGTTTATTTTTAAAAAAAATATATTTCAATTGAAATACATAATCAATGTAGTCATGATGCGACTATGAATATATATTTTTTTGCATTCCATCATGAAAAATAAAATCTAGATCTATTTGAAGTGGTGTACTTTGATATATGTGGGGAATGTATGTTAAGGTTCAAAAACACTCAATGGACATTGAATTAATACTATGTAACTCATTGAGTGGTTAGATATTATGTGCAACCGATGTATGCTTGAGTCTTGTAACACTCAATAGTCTTGCAATTAGTTATAGTGAACCCATCATGGTTCCACATTTTTAATTGGTTTATTGGTACTACTCCCTATTCATTAAGTTTAGAATAATAAATAATTAAAACTCAATATATATTTGTTTTAATCAAAATTATGACGTGATCAATCTCCATTTTCCATTGTTTCAAATTCTCCAGTTTCTCTAATAAGGGGGTACATTTCTCCATCATCACTTAAATTTTAGAATTTTCAATTTTCAAGCTTTTTATAAATTTCAAAATGAACAAAATAAATAATTCAAAAGCTATTTTATGGTTTTCAAAATTTTATTTCATTTCATAATTAAAGTATACACTCAAAAACAATGTGTTTTGTATACACTTAGGTTCAATTTTTTTTCTTTAATATAGCAATTTTATTACTAGAATAAAGGGTGGAAAATGTAGACACATAAATATGGTCATAAGAACTTGAAAATGATCATTATTGACACATACTAAACCACATGAATTGCATCAAATTACATGACTCTTATTTTATATTATTATACACAATTTATTCATATGTGGCCTAAATTATTTAATTTTGTTAACTTCTATATAAGACTTACAATTCCAAATGTTTAGGCTATCTAAAATAACCTTTAGACTATCCATATTAGAGGACACATATCTCTAATACTTTTGAAAAAATCTTAAATATGTAGAAAGGCATGCATTATGATCCTATTTACTTAGGCCTGTCATGTCTCATGGTAACTAATGGATAGTTTCCAAATATTATAACATTCTTTTGGTGTTTTCCTGCATGTTTCATATGGTCAACTAAATAAAAATTTCAAAATATTCACCTATAAATACATATCAAGAATCATTAATTTTCACCACTTTAAATTCACTTGGTTGAAGCATATATATATTTTAACATTGAGAAAATTTGACATATTCTCTCCAAATTCAAGATCACTCAATAGGAGAAACCATAAGCACGTCTAAGAGCCTATAAATCAAGTAAATATATATTATTATCAAGTATCAAATCCATTTTATAGCTTCAAATCTCTCATCAAAGAATCACAATTTCACATTCACTCTAAGTAGAAGATCTACATGGGCTTGAGTTCCCTCCTTAGAGTATTGGATACGTAGGCATCAATAAATTATAAAGGGAGTGATTGAGGTTAACTTATCCCATCTCACACCTATATTTTTTTGAAGTTTTTCAAGACATCAAAGTGTCATTAAGGTTTAAAACATAAGGGAAGAAACACAATGATTTTTGCATGGTATTATTACAAGTGAAATATCTAAAATGTATCAATAAACAAATGTATAAATGATGCATAAATTAGTTTTATGTGACATTCAATTGTCATGAATGTACTACACTATTTTCCACTTATAGTTACCATGTCTATGGATATTATATGATTATGCTTCGAATCTATTAATTCTAAAATTATATTTTTTGTATCATCTTCTTAGTTAGTCAACATATTTAGACATGACAAGTGAATCATTAGACTCAAATGCACTATGTTTGTCTAATTATATTGAATCAATACAAAATTAGTTTCTTGCATAGTCCTACCTTTCACATATTTCCACTCTCAAATAGTTAAAACCTTAAACATCAACATATGTGTAAGCTAAGTATATTGTAATCATATAAAATGTGAAAATTGGTAACTTGAGTGTGGCTTATGACACCCAACACATAGGTCCCTCTTGCTTACTCTCATGACCCTCATAGACATATTTTCACTAATTCCCATTCATTAATAACCTTATAAATGATGATTCCACATCTTCCAGATAGAATTTATAGTGATGATTCCATCCCCCTAAACCCATTCCTTTAGGACAATAGCACCCAACTTGGACTATAACACTATACCCTAGGGTGTCCATTTGTAGTGCTCTTGTCCAAGTGCATTTTTTACCATAATGGTCATTTCATTCTTATTAACCTTCCTTTATTATTAGCCTAACATGAATACATTCGAACCATGACCAAAAAATTCATATAAAATCCCATTTAAATTTCATTTATAAGGGGTTGGAAAATATCACAAAGCAAATAAGAATACAAATAAGACTAATTAGGCATATTTCCCTATTCTCTGCATACAACTAGCCAATACAATTACAAGCTTATTAATACTTTTACACCAGTCTCTAGCAAAATTAATTACACCTAGTTTACAATTTTGTACCTTAATACACATAATTGCACAAATCATATCAAGTGGGAGAACTACATATGTATTGATCGCTCTCTAGGGTATTGCTTTGTAGGCAACATACCCATTCAAGGGGTGTGGATACACATTCAGTACATATTACACACACTAACCCCCCCCTCTTTCCTAAATTTTTTCAAATCATAATGGAGTCTAGGGTTTGAATACTAAATGAGCTCTACAAGGAGTTCTATGGACATCCAACATTTGAAATTTTATAAGCAGGCTCACATAGACATAATGAACAAAACCTAGAAAGCTTAGATCTCCTAGACAACAATGGTACAAGAGGGAATATATCACTAGGGCCTAGGGTGTCCTATTTTGATGCTCCTATCCAATAATAAAACAAATACTAGATCTTGAGTTGTGACACTATCCTAGTCTTGCATAGTGAATTTTAGATCCTGTAATAGCCATTTCAGTCAATTTCCAGCTTAGTATTATTTTCTTCACATTTATTACTATGTTTAGAAAGGTTAAAATTATA
Organism: Torreya grandis; assembly: GCA_037957365.1. Classification (NCBI taxonomy): domain Eukaryota; kingdom Viridiplantae; phylum Streptophyta; class Pinopsida; order Cupressales; family Taxaceae; genus Torreya; species Torreya grandis. The sequence continues at coordinate 606,413 of JARHVA010007235.1, read as the reverse complement.
GTCATATTATAAAAATAAATAGCTTAATTATTTCATATTTATTTACTAATTTTATTACTCTATACCTTTAACTAAATTAGGAATAGTACACCAATATTCTCAAAACTATTAAATCATTTGGTGAACCCAACTTACTTTGTTTATGCAGAAAAACCTAGGGTAAAATTCCTACTAATTTTTCCTATTTTTTTTAATTTTTTAGTTAAATATTTAAATCATAAATCAGTATTAAATTTTAAAATTTAAGAGTAATTTTAAAATAATTCCCTTCCAAACCCTAGTTGTCCATACTAGGTCTCGATATGTTCCCAGTATTTTTACTATACTTTTCTAATTTTTTTACATACATATTTAAACTAGAAATTTGCATCAAATTTTAAAAATCATTAGTAATTATAAAAAAAGTTGCATTGAAAACCATAGTTTCATTTACTAACTCCTATTTGCTTCTTGAGGTATAATCTTACATCTAAAATCAAATTTCAAAAATGGATCTCACTTATCTTAAAATATTTCTCACATTTTTAGCAAATAATAAGGAGACCATACTTGGTCCTATCATGTTAATAAATTATGAAGTTTACCATATGCTAATATGAATCTTAATTCTTTAATTTTCATTCCTACTTCTCGTAATATGGAATGATATTAAGAAAATCATTGTTAAACATAATATGATACCTCTCCTTCAAAGAAAAGTTTACTTGTCTTTAATAAAAGGTTTCATCTCTTTAATTTTATCTCATGTGAAATGATATTTATAAACATATTTATATACAAATTATATGCATTTAATCTCATATGCATTGTTTCTACCTAAATGTATCTAACTCTTTGGCTAATTTTGAGTATCTTCCTTCTCCTCCTCTCCCCAAAGAAGGTGATATCTACTTTCCCTCTAACCAGGTCCATGTTATCACCCCTGAAAAAGGTGAGGAAACCTATATTATTGTTCATAATGAATACATTTAGCCTATATCTTCTTCAAATCCTCTTCAACATATTTTCTTACATATTCAATCGGAAACAACTAGTGTTTACACTTGTGAGACTCTAAGGGATCAAATCACTAGTATGAGAAATTTAATTTTAGATTTACATATGTAGAATCAAATATTACATGAAAATATCACAAAATTGAAAAATAATGTTATAATTCAAAAGCCTCAAAGGCACCCTAGTGTCAATAATGTATGTGCACCTTTACCTAGTCAATTGGTTACAAGCAATGTTACTTATCAAAACATGAAATCACAATAAATTAACTCTATTCAAAGATAAAATAAGAGTTCAAGTGAGGTACTGAGGTAAATGGTTCAATCTAACTTGATCAAAATACCTCTTATAAATCCAATGAAAAGATCCTAATATTATTGTATATATCATGGAATGCATGGAAATCACAGAGATTCAATTCTATCATTGAAAAAACATATACAACAAATAATTGTTAATGAGGATCATATACAAGGTAAACTAGTCAAGTAATCCATAGTGACATAAGAACACATTCAAAAAGGGTCAAATTAAAAAAATAGTACAAAAGTGGTTACCAAAGCATAAATTAGAATAATAAAGGATCAAAAAGTAAAATCAAATAAAAAAATAGTACCAAAAACATAGGTAACGCATAAAAAGATGCAAATCTACCTCTCTTAAATTAAACTCAATTTTCAAAGTAGTATGAGTTTGGTCAAAAATATCTATAATAGTTTAATTATCAAGGTCAAGGGTTGGGTAAGCATGCTCAAGGCATCACTACTCCTAGTATAGAAGTTGATAATTTTTGTCACCAAGGTTTGAGATTTATTGAACATCCTAATGTAAATCATTCGTAAACATAATTTATCTAAGGAAAATATCCAAATACAACAAAAGTCAACACTAGCATTCCATTGGTTTAAAATCAATATGATAATGATGAAAAGACCAATATAGGTGATTATGATTTTCAAGATACCAATAATGAATCCAAATATTTAGCATCATATTCACATCCATTTCCTCATGCTTCATAATCAAGCATGATTTATTTATTTGATATAGGATAGCATGCCAAGAAATCTCTTTAGAGACTCATTGGTTAGTATCATTTCTTCTTAGTCTTACTTGTACATAGCTATTTTTTCTTAATTATACATAGTTTCTCAATATTTCTTATACATAGTATCCTCATGATTGATTGTACACATCTTATGTAAAAAATATTAAAAAAATTCAAACATGTCAAAATATCAAAAACATTCAAATATGTCAAAATTCAAAAATATCAAATTACAAAAAACATTTCAATTATATGCATTATCCATGATTTATATTTCTACTACCATGCTAAAATTACATTTACTATTCTATGCTATTGTTTATCAATTTATCTCCATTACAATGCTTCACTTGATCTTATTTGAGTGTGTGCAGTGACATCTAGATCCTTGATTACTTCACTCTACCCATTAAGGGGGCATCCTACTTCTACATTCAAGACATACATCAATATATCTTCCCCCTGGGGGCATCTTATACATGACTACACCATCCAAGTTATGTCATTCCTACACTACACACTCTAGTTATCATGTTTATGTACATTACTTACTAGATTATATAAATTAATTTATCAACACTCACTAGTATATATCACTTGTGTATTTATTATCCATTACAAACACTGATATATATTGAGATATATTGTTAATTATTAATGATATATCATGTATTTTTTTAGCATAACACACTTGTAGGGCTCTTTCTTCTAAGGAAAGTAATTTTTGGGTCTTCATTCCTACCTTCAAAAGAGGGGGAAATAAACATGGGTTTTTTCATAGAGATATGAGACCCTACCAGTCAAAAAATTAGCTTTTAGAACACCTAGAATAATAAATAGACTTCAAATTAGGTAGAATAAACCAAGTAGATAGTGAAAATTATATAATAGCCATCATAATTAGCCTAGGACAATAGCACCAAGATTGGACCATAGCACTAGATAGTAGGGTGTCCATTTTTGGTGATCCTATCCAAATATCAAAAAATAATGTTTTTTATAAATAAGAAGAAAAGTAGGTTTAGCTACAATTTTACACATTCATACTAGTTTAGATACAATAGTTTCAATATAATTTTTATCAGAGAATCTAAATATAGGGAGCATCAAACACAGCATGATGGCTCTCACTTCCAATTTTAGATAGGAAAGTTTTTATAACTTTTAGATTAGAATCCATATTGTAAACACCAATGATTGAGGGTAATGTCTGCAACACATTTATCTTCTTTTATTTCTAAGTTTAGTATATTACCTAGGGATTCTCAATAGTTGTGTGCCTTATTTCATCTATAGGTGGTTTGCATCATTTTGGAGTGGTTTTCATACAAGTCTAACCTCCACATTTTATAACAGCTTTCATATGATCCTAGTGCCCAGTTTTAGAGTGGCTTTCATACAAGTCTAATCTCCACCTTTCAAAATAGTGAAGAGTGGCCTAGATTATACCATATATTCAGCTATCTATATATTATTTTCATATTATAGAGCATTTATAGGATTCAATATCCATCTCATATGACATACATTTCATACTGGTATAAGTTCATATCTTGATTTTATGGGATAAAGATGGAGAAAAATACTAGCTAGCCTCTATATTATTGAGCCACTGGACACACATCCAAAACATCGATCAACACATGCATGATCACATAGCTTCACTTAGTGGGCAATGATGGAGCCAAAGGTCCAAACTTTACATTCTTGAGCCACTCATAGGGAATTAATCACTCAACTCTATTCATGATAGTACTCTTGGTATAACACATACCCATCATTACTTAATATCATCCAACATCACTTAGCATCACAATAGGTTTTGTATTGGTCTATGTACCTAGTGAGGTGTATTCATTCCTTTATCTT
>JARHVA010007235.1:537500-597500 GCA_037957365.1 Torreya grandis | reverse complement strand
CATTAATTAATAGCATATTCTGTATATTTAATATTGTGAATTCTATTCTAGTGAAATAATAATCTTTTGATTTGATTATATAGACACTTCAACACATATTATGTTTATTTATTTATTTGGAAATACATAGAATTAATTTAAACATGTAAACTAGCTTACTAATTATCTTGATATATCACATTATGTATTATGAATCCAATTACATAGATGCATGAAATATGGGTTTCTTAGTTATTTTTAGCTATGAATGAACTATTCAATATTACTAATTGTTGGTGCATGTGGAAACATAAACATAATCCACACTTTGGAAACACATTTCAAACATACTTGATTGTTTATAAAGGTATGGATGCTTCATATCTGAGATCTAAAAAAATAATTTTATTCTTTAATTGAATAATAAATGAATTATAAGTTGACCTATTCCATTTGATTAATTAAGATGTTCATAAATATTCATAGTATTTATATGTAGGTTAGTTATTTAATAAGATGAAGTGTAAGGTCTTAAATAGATTGTTTTGAATCTAATGTTGCAACCACACTCAATTAGATTAAATTAGAAAATTGAATAGTGTTTTATACTTCATTTAATATTTCATAAATAAATGACTAAGTCATGCATACTTGCTGATTTTTATTTCCTTGGGTTGTATCTACTTTCATCTTCCCTTCTAATAGCCGAATCTACTTATCTTGTTTCCCATGGCTTACCCAATAAAAATTTGTAAAATTTACTTTAGTGGAACATTTTATTTGGGTTCCACTCTATTTTAAACTTGGCTATATTTTATTTTCATGTATTTGTGTTGTATTTTTTTCACTTGTTGTTCTCTTCTAGTTCATTTAGATACAAGCTTAACTATACATGTTCAATTCTAGAATGTGATTATTCATTTGGTATGAATTTACTTAGATGATAATTGACACATTTTATGAAAATAATTTATTCCTTTCATATATATTTATCTAAGAATGACATAACTATTGGATTAATACCTAGGTTCTTTCCCTTGAAATGATAAGACAATTAGGGATTAATTAATTAGATACCTTGGATGAACTATGTATTGAACAAACTTATTTTATAATGATGCATTGGCCATGCTAATGTAATGACATTATATGGATTCTTTTATATACTACCTAAAGGTGATTTTATTAATGATTATAGTGATCATAACCATATCATTGATCATTATTCTACATAACTGCATCCATATTTAATAAATGAGTGTTGTGCGAACTATTAATCCAATAATGTGGTAACCTATAAGGCCATGAGGTGTTTATGACCTTAGATTATAGAACTATCCAACCTTGAGTTTTAAATATGTTCTTGATATGCTCCCTTTCATGAAATAATGTTTATGTTATATAATTGATTATAAATCTGCATATGATTGAATTGATTTTTGGTTTATGTTATGATTACTAATCTAAAATCATGATTAATTATGAGATTAGTAGTCTATCCATTTAAAATAAACCTATTTTAACTTGAATGATAACCTAGGATATTAGAGTTATCCTTTCTACTTAAACTAATCATTAAACTTAACCATCCTCGAGTAGAACTAAAACCCACTTGGGAGAGTGAGGCATTTACTTAGGTTAAGGACCTAGAAATGGTCCTATGTGGAAGTATGAGTTCCACATATGGACCTTATATCCTATTTATGTATGCCTACATAGATTCACCTTGAACATCATAAGACATATATTAAGATAACACACTTCCCCATAACACCTTTTATATGTAGTTACCTCTATCCAATTATCTTAGTTCACCTCTTCCAATTCTAGTTGAACATACGTGAGTACATAAAAATTTTATGACTTTCATCAATAGGAGAGGTAAGTGGGTCCAACATGCATCCAGAACTTATTGTGATATACAATTTTTATTTTTATTTTGATAATATTTTAATATATATGTATTTATGTATGTATGTATATGCATGTGTGTGTGTATGTGTGTGTGGGTGTGCACGTGTGTGCGTGTGCGTGTGCGTGTGTGTGTGCATGTGCATGTGTGTGTGTTTGTCCATGTGCATGTGCATGTGCATGTGTGTGTGCGTGTGCATGTGCGTGTGCGTGTGCTTGTGCATGTGCACATTATATGTATACATACACATAGATACAAACATACATATGTATTAAATGGATGAGAATGATTTGTCTCTCTATAATATTAAATTATAAAATATGAATGTTTTAAATTATTCAAGGATTATTCAACATATTTTTCAAACTTTTAGGGGAAAAATTCTTACAAATTCTAATTTTATAAATTAAATGTTTCATGTGGATAAAGAAGTAAAAAATGAAAATATTTATTATATAGGATTGACTATGGTATTTAGTTTACTTGATACATTTGATATGAATTATGATGATTTTTTTCTCCCAGACCCATGAAAAATAGTGTTCCTATATCTACTATGAATTATAATAATCAACATTTGAATGAACCTATTGACACATACACCTATCTTTTTGATGACACAAATTTTGATATACAAACCTATTTTAGCTCTTGTTTTTAGATAAAATGGATACCTCAGAGAGGGTAATGTAACCATAAGTAACACTATCTAGTTAGGGTCCAATTTCATACATATTGGAGGTCATAATTGATGACATAGGGGTCTAAAATTATATTTTAGTAATTTTTTAGTAGAATTATGGAAACTAGATATATTTCAAAGTAGATATAAACTTGAGTTAAAATTCATCCATTAGTGTGACTTTATTTTTTATAATATAAGTGGATATTTTTAGGTACATCCAATGTTGTATATAATAATTTATAAAAATAACAACTACTAAAAATAGAAGAGAGAGTTAACTCTATATACTTTTTTACTTTATTTATATTATTTAATTGTGCATGTCAAATATATTTTTGAGTTAAGATTTATTTAAATAATTTTATGTAACTTTTTAAATTAATTAATTAATAATGTAAAAATATTAGTGTTCATAAAATTATGATTAAATTGTGCCTGCCAAAATTTTATATTGCTAGTTTCTAGTTTCATCATCTCGTATCAGACCTAATATAAAATCTTGATTGTAACTTGTTTTTGAATTTATAATGGGTTTTTTAATTAATTTTTTATATAAAATTATATTATTTGATAACATTTTTAAATATGGTAAGAAGATAATGATTAATTGTGCATATGAACATGACTATGCAATAATTGTAGAGGCAAATGGAAGAATTGACTACAATTATCCTAGATTAAATATAAAATAAATAAGAGATGAAATAGAGGAAGAAAATAAATCATTAATAATAAATTAAAAAATAAGATGGAGGAAAATAAAAACCACCATAAATTGAGAAAATGATGGTTATGGCCTCAAAGGGAAGGAACAAATCAATAAATGTGGAAGTTTTAGAGTATTGAGGTAGATTAAAACAATAGGAATTGATAGACTAGTTGAATAGTATGCAAAAGTTTTTTGAATGGATAAATATGAAATAATAAAATAAATTAAAATTTTCATGTAAAATTTTGAATAGTCAAATGATAATTTGGTGGGATCACTTGAAAAAATAAAGACAAACAAAGGTTAAATAAGAGACCAAGACTTTGAGAAAGATGGAGAAGAAGCTAATAGATAAATTTAATCCTTTATATTTTTCAAAAAACCTATATAGAAGATTTGAAAATTTAGATTAAAAATATCATAGTGTACAAGACTATACAAATGTGTTTTACAATATATCTATATGAGTGGGCCATTACAATACAAATAATATATGGATGTATACTATGTAATTGATTTGAAGTATTATATCCATGATGATTTAAACATACATATAGTAAATACCATGGAATATGTTTACAAATTAGATTTTAAAGTAAAAGAAAAACAAAATAGACACACTTTTAGAAGATCAACTAAGCCAAAAAGGGACAATCATATATAAAGGATGGGGTGGGTTTAATCCCATTAGAGGAGAATAATACCATGGAATAGAAAATTAGTAATATAAATACAATGGTTTTAAAATATATAAAGAGGAATTGGATTTTATAGTGTCATAGGCTATGGTGGTGGTAGAGGATGGAATGGTCCATATAGAGCTAGTGTTTTTTATAGATGTGGATAAGAAGGGAAAAGATCATTTGAGTTTTTGAATTATCATGAAAAATAAAGGAGGAAAGAGTATCAACCAAGATTTATTCTATCTGATAAAGAGAGAAACAAAATATAAAATTTACAACAAACATAGTAGAAAATATCTTGATGAGCATAAAAATGATAGCTTCAATAAAAGAATAGGTCAATAGTAAAGAAGGTGTTGATTCATGGCTGAAAAAATATTTTTCAAACAAGGTTTACGTTAGGAGGTAACATATGTAAAATATTTTTTTAATATTGGTAGTTGTTATAATATGGTTTATAAAGAAATGGTAGAGAAACTAGGTATACAATGCAAGAAATGTCCTTATCTTTAATAGATTTCATGGTTTAATAAACTAAATAGAGTTACAATATATATAAGGTGTTTAATCAAGTTTTATATAGAAAATAATAAAAATATGAAATATATTGTTATGTTATCCCAATGGATGTATGTTATGTGTTATTGGGAAAACCATGATAATACTATTAAATAAAAATTCATGATGGAGAAAATAATATTGATAAATTTTCATAAAGATGGTAAAAATTAGTTTTATTACCTCTCAAAGATAGATATGTAAAATAAATGTCATCCATAAAATAATTTATTGAAGACATGAATATGGTGGGTTATTGTTATGCATTTATAACAAATAATGAAGATACATAATTGGTGTAAATTCTAACATATGTATTTATAAAATATGTAATTTCTTGTAGAGTCCATAATTTGGATCTAGAAACTTCTTTGATCTATCTTTATATCTGAAATAAATATCTTGGATATCATAATAAAATAATAACCAACATTATATGGTTAGGGTTAATTTACATACATTTATAAGGCCATAAGTGACTATATAAAGGTCTAAAATTGCATTTTAATATTTTTTAGTAATTATAATATATTCTAAATTATACATACATACATACATATATATATATATATATATATATATATATATATATATGACATGAAAATGATTTTATGTTTATCCACTATTATCATTTTTATGTGTATAGGATAAGTGGATATTTTTAGGCTCATTCGAGCTTGCATGTAAAATTTTCTAAAAATTTTATGGTTAATTAAGTCTAGGTAGATTTTTAATTTGTTTTGACTTTTTAATTTTAAATTTCAAATCTAATTTTTATCCTATATTTATTTAATTGTTTTAATTCTTTCATGAAAAAAAATGTTCATGAAATTTCAAGTAAATTGTGCCTTTTGAATTTTTTCTTTGATATTTTATAATTTCATCACCTAGTATGAGTGCAACCATTCCTACACGTGATATAATAAATATAAGTAATGTTATATTTAATTAAAAATTAAAAATGTTTAATCCTTAAATTCAAATAGAGAGTTCAATATTAAGCTTACAGATAATGGTGTGCCTTCCCATCCTATTCTTGATGTGATAAACATGTCATAGAGATTAAATTACTAAAGATATGATACCACCTAATGTGGCTCTAATACCACTTGATGTGGCCTCCAACCACAACATGGATTAAAAAATCTATGAACTCTAAAAAATCACATAACAACTCATGAAGTCTTTACATAAATTCAACATTCTCTCATTGGATCTCTCAACATTACAATAAAATTTATCAAATAAGCTTTCCTCTCATTACAAGATTAAAAAATATATCTAAAAACACATTAAAAAATTGGTATCCCAAGCCAAGGAGGATCCCAAATCTTTCACGTAATCCTTCTTCTCAAACTAGCTTACCCAATAGAAAGGAGATTAATTAATTTATAGAATTTATAATGAAGAAGAATAAGGAAAGCCAAAAAATTCAACCTCATCAACTTGGAGGGAATACTCATCAATATTAAAAGATGTTTCACCATATTTTACACTTTATCTTAGACCCCTCCAACATGTGCCACTCAAATTTGTCTCCCACTCCACTTGGGTGTTCAACCAAAAAAGTTGTCTTTGTCTTCCACTTTTCATGTGTTTCCAAAAGTAATGGATTATATTTTTGAATTGTCATAAAATATAATTTCAACCCACTCTCATAATTGAAATAAAAATCAAGTCTCCACATTTAAAATTTTCCCACATCACATGGGTGATTGAAATAGAATAGTGGTATTTGTCTCCCACTTTTACAAAAGTAAAACAAGGTAAATAATATCCTTTTTGACAAGAGATAAATTCATAATTATGGATCCCCATTATAAATTCATACCCTATTCATCCATATCAACCCAAAAATAGATTTCCTATGCACATTGGAGGAGAAATATGCCCCACATGCCACCTCACCAGGATTAATAGTGTCTACCACATAATCATTGAATAATACCAACATGAAAAGTATTTTTTGCCACATCATTATCCTCCTATTTAAAAAAACAAATCTCCTATGAGTTATCCTAATTGTTATTAAATATTTATTAGATCACACACACAAACACATGAAAACACAAATAAATGAGTTTATGAGCACACTACTATATTTCTACATGATGCAAGATTGCATGAACCCCTAGATGGTCGTGCATCAAAAACCCAAGGTAGATAATGTGATCTCGTAATCACATCTATGGGGTAAGTGGTAAAACCACTCTTTTTTTCACCATGTGTATTGACCATGGCATCCCCTTCTAAAACACTAGTTCACCTAGAGCATATTTTTTGTCCTTTTGCATGTCCAAAAGCTACGCACTAGCCCTAAAAATGTCCTATTCCAAAATATCATCCATATTATAATAGATGTAAATATTGGATCCAACCAACCAAAAATACTCATGGGATAAAACCCACCACAGAATGACCTCCTCCACTAATATTCTCTATCACACATATTATGAACACATATGATATCTAGATCACCACTATCTATCAACCTCCACCAAAATCCCAACTTACTTTCTTATTCCACCATCCAACCACTTCTTGGATTATAACAACATCACAAATAATATACACTTGTATCTCCTCTCTCATGTTTAAAATTATATCCATATTCTCATTAACACATGTACTATTTTTCATAAAAATATCATCATGTGCATTAACTTGAAAAAACATTTCATCCGTCACACTCTCATCTACATGTGCACCTACTTGAACAAAAATCTCCTCAATGGCTAGAATATCAACACTAACCAAATATACAACCACTTTTTCCATATCCACCATTTGGATAATATCTTCAATTCACCTCTCCTCATGTGCATTAAATTACACTTAAACTTGTTCCATTGTTTCCTTCATAGAAACCTTCAACTCTTCCTAAATTCTATTTTATTTCACATACACCACTTCATGGATGTCTTCTTCTTCTTTATCCTCTATATGCAACTCCACATGGCTAAAATTTTATTCAATCTTCACTCCATCATCCTACACATGAATGTCTTCACATGTGGGCTACTCATAAACCTCTTCCTTTTTTCTGATTTTAAAATCAGATTTGTTGTCCTCCATGACAACCTTTTTCTCCTCTTTCTCATTACCCATCATGTAAATTTTATTCTTCCAAAAATCTACATAGTTTCTCTCTTGATCCCTCTTCCATATGGATATCTCTCTATTCAATGCAACCACGTTTGATCTTAGGGAGTCTACCATATCCTAGATTAAATCTTATTCAATGTCACAATCTTTAGATCTTTCTATAAGTAGTTCCAATAGTTTGCTCCATGTCTTTAGATTCTTTTCTCATCCTCTTTCTGGTGGAGTTGTTTCTGCTCTTCCTGTCCATCTTCATAACCTTAAAAACAAACAACACTGACATATCCAATTCTTGCAAGGCCTCTCTCATTCCTACATTAACTCTCTCTCTCACGCTCTCTATCCAAGAAATAATTACTTGCTATGATATCAATTGATGTGGTCAACACTTGATATAACTTAAAATACTAAATCTCTTATATGGGACTTGATTTTGATTTCCACTATAAGAGTGGGTCAAAATTATATTTGGGAAAAAGTTAAACAGTGAATCCATTACTTTTGGAAGCACATGCAAAGTGGAAGACAAAGATAAATTTACTGATTGACCACCCAAGTAAATTCTATACATGGTTATATCTATCTATCTTGACATCCTTGTGAATTTTATACATAACATACATCACACATTAATATTTTTTACTCATATTTTATTACATTTTTATTTTATATATGTACATTATATTGGTTTATTATGTAAATATCATATATACACTGGCTAACACACAAATTACATAGATTTTTATTTTAAGGACATTTATTGCATAGGTCAAAAAACTCCCATAAAATGGGGAATTCATAGAGTTTTTCAAAGATATCAGGTTACTATAATGCACTCATAGTATATTTGTAGCACACATGTTTAGATTACCAAAAATAGCCTTAGGTAAACATAATGGAAAATAATGATACATAGATGAGTATAATAGCACATAAATCAGAGTAGATAGATATTAGTGCCCAAATTAGGACATTGACACCACATGCTCTACTATCCAAGATATGGTGATACTATCTAGTATCTTGAGTTTTATAAAAATTTAGATCTGTTAAAAAAGTACATTAGGTACAATCTAGGTTTACATAGGTTTAGTTACAAATTTACCAATTTTGGTTTAGTTTAGCTTAGATTCATACTAGTTTAGCTTTGATTCATACTATTTTACTTAGTAGGGGTGCCTCATGCATAGCATGACCATTTCCATTTTTAGTTCATATGCTTAGATACATATTATTATAACTCAGTCCATAATCCATAAGTTTAAATATCATATTTTGAGGCATGTGTGTGGTTAATTATTTCCCTATGCTCACTTACACATCAGTTGATCAAAAAGATTGATAAAGTCCGTATCATTATATGTGTTATATACATCATATATCATATTATAGGTTATACACCAATTTCATACCTTACTCTATTTGAAGTGGCTGACATTTTTGAGTGGTCTAAAGCTACCTAATATACCTGAGTGGATGCAAAGGTGACATTTCTAGTTACATCATGTAGTTTTAGTCTGATAATCATCTAAAACACATGGCTAGGAAAAGATGGAATCATAGTCTACTTGAATTATTGAGCCTCCTACATAAGAGGGTTGGACACATCATCAATCCAATATAATCTTTTCATAGGTCATGATCCACCAAGTAGGGGTGAGCAATGATGGATTAAAAAGAGGATTGAGTATTTAGGCCACCCACACATCATATTTGAGAAATTCATCAGCTCAATTCAAGGTATTAACCAATTTATCACTATATACATGTACACACAAGTTATCACCAGGTTTATGCATTAGTTCATCTACCTAGTGAGGTGTATTTATTCCTTTCCTCTTTCTTATCCCTTTACTTAGTTTTACTTAGTTTCACTTCTTTACTCATTTTTTCCTTAACTTTTGATATCTCTTAAGTAAGGACTAATCTATTCATGTTTCACTTATAGGACATGCATTTGAGCATGCTTCAAATTCTCAAGTCTAGACTCACATTCTTCACCTCTTATGTAAGTTTAGGTAAATTTTTTTTTCATCCTAATCATTTTGCTTTGTTGTATTTTTATAATAAGCAAGGGGGATGTAATCACCTAAAAATGGCACTTGAGTGCTAAGAGTGTTACTTGAGACCACATATCCTTAGCATAGCCCTAGCCCTATTCTATATAATATTTTCACACTTATCTATTCTTCATGTGGGCCATAGGTATCCTTAGTCAACTCTAAATAAGTCTCAATTCCCCATTCTTGCATCTTGGCCATTTATGCCTAGGGTTATACCACTTCAAAACTAGCACCATAATATGAATGGTATCACCAAATGGTGTTAGTGTCCCAATATTGGTTCTAATATCCTTTCCCTCATTTCATAAATAGATATCTTTTCAAATATTAGACCCCTTAGGGTTAGCCTAGACCTCTTCTAGCACTTGAACAAGCACCAAAATAGTATAAATACATTAATTTTAGCCATCTAACCACTAGATGGAAATGAGATGTAAATTATATATTCAAACTCAAAATAGGTTATGCACTTAAGTTTATCAATCCCTATTCAGACCTACTTCTACATAATGCCATCTAAAACATTCCTAAGTTCATATTACTCATATTTCTAGTCTCAAGCACATTCAAATCACTAAATTCAACTATCATAGTAGCTTAACTTACACTTGCATTGATACTTAGGTGGGGAGAACTAGATCAAGCTTGATCCTTACTCAGAGTATTAGACAACTCTCTTTATAGAGGGTTGTTGAGGATGTCCAACCTACCCCACTAAAAATACACTTTTTGAATTGTATAAACTAGATGCTTACCAACATGGAAAATTAGGTTTTGTTCATAAATTTAGTTAACATATGTCATTTATAGGTTTTGGTAACTCATGCACATAGGAATAAGCCTTACATATCCAGATATAGATGCACCTAGAAGTTCAAGATAGTCCTTCACAAAGGACACTACCACCAAAAATAGGACACTATTGCCATGTGACATTATTATTTAGAAGGGGTTTTGACACTAGGATCTTATTTGCGACACTCAAATTAGACTCTACATTAGTTTTTAGCCTCTATACCATATTTATTAGTTATTTTTTAGCTAATTTATTATTTTCATTATTTATTTCTATTTTTAGAAAGGAAAGTCAATTTTGTAACCAATTAGTGGCTATATTTATTGCACATTCCTATCCTAATTTACTATACTCAAATCTTTATCAAAATAGGATTTACATTCATATAATTCCTAAAAGGTTCAAAGAGTGTGCATTAACATGTTTACATCTCTTATATTTGCCAAACACAGCATATGCTAGTTGTCTTAGTATAATCAAATTTTATCATACATACATTTCTTTACTTGTTCTTATCGAGTGTTAGCAAATACTTACAAGACCGAAGTCCATTACACAAATCTAAATTCACTACTATCTACCAAGTGGGGGCATATACATAGATATATGGGTTCTTCATTTTCTATATTCACCCATTTGGGGGCATCTTATATATAAATATTATTATCATGTTACATCTTTATAAAATCTAAATCATAGATTTAACATTGTTATATCTTGATATTGATCATCCTATACCTAGTATTTTTTACCGACTGCTACTAATTTAGATTCAGCTTATGTACATCTTAGCTCTAACACAAATCTATACCCCATGTTCATACATACTTTTATTTATAAATTTTTTAGTTTATATTTGATTGTGTTTATATTCTTATTCTATTTTAGGGAATTTGAATATGCCATTTCTATATGGCTTTACAACACTTATTTTAATTATATGTATGCTTTAGACATGTGACCATGTCCTTATGTGTGCCTTCCTAATTGTGTATGTAGACATTTGAACATGTTTTTATATGTGGCTCTAAACTAACTTTCTTTTTGTTTGTGGATGGGGAGATTTGAACATATCCTTATATGTCTTTCTTTCTCAAATTTAGTGACATGTGCCCATGTCACTTGTATTATCACCCCTTGGCCTTCTTTATGTGCCTCATGTGTGTTGTATTTATACTTTATTGTATGCATCATGGCCATATTACTTATTTATTACGTGTTACAAATTATAATTTTAGATGCCAAAAAGGACCTCATGCATGTCCCCTTCCTACATTGGTGTCATGATGGACATCATGCCCCATATCCCTAGGTAGTTACTCAATTATGAATTAGATTTTTTGATCATATACATTATTTTATCTATATAGAAAACCTTGTGAATGGTTGATCTAACATACATCATAAAAGATAAACTTATCCTCAAGTTATCCTATATTTTATATAGATATCATATATGCTTTGGCTAACACACATTCTATAGAGATTCTTATTTTAATTTCAATTATTACATAGGTTCAATAACTCCCTTCAAAAGAGGTGGCATTCCTAGGGGTTTGAAACAAAGATGAGGCTATCTAAATGCACTTAGAGTATTATTTTTAACACATAGGAAAAAAATATAAAAAGTAGTTTCAAGAAAGCATTATGAAAAATAGTGACATAGAGATCAGTTTTAGTTGTAAAAAAATCAAAATAGTTAGACATTATCACCCAAATTGGGACGTTAAAACCATATGTCACTACTATCCAAGACATGGTGCTACTATCTAGTAGCCTTAGTTTTAGGAAATTCTATATTGGATAGAAAAGTATAGTAAGTACATTCCATGTTTGCACATGTTTAGTTATAGATTACCTATTTTAGCTTATTATAGCTTAGATCTATATCAATTTTTAAAATTTGGGGTATCCTACATAGAACGATAATACATGTTTTAGTTCAAACAATTAGATATATATTATTACAAATCAATCCAGAACCATATACTTAGATATAATATTTGGGGGTATGTGTGTAGTACATTATCTCCATAAGGTCATAGATACACGAGTTTATCAATTGGAATGACAAAATTTATATCATTATCTACATTTTACACATTAGACGTCATGTTTTGGGTTACACACCACATTCATGCCTTATTCTAGCTATAGGTATTGGCATTCTTGACTGGCCTAGAGTTTCCTAATATTGCCAAGTGGATGCAAAGTCAAGATAATTAGTTCTAATTGCAATTGCACATCTCCAATTATATCACACAATTTCAATTTTATATGCATCTACTACACATGGGTACATAATGATGGATTCATAGTCTAATTTAGTTCTTCAACCACCTACATAAGAGGGTTGGAAACACCATTAGTCCAATCCAAGCTATTCATAGGTCACGATCCACCAAATACAAGTGGGAAATGATGGATTCAAAATATGATTGAGTTCTTGATCCTACCACACATGGGACCTAAACAAGACATAATATTATACTTATTTATTCATTAATTGATCATTATCAACATGCACACACATAGGTTATCACAAGACTAATGCATTGGTTCATGTACCCATTAAGGTGTATAGGTTCCTTTCCTCTCTTATATGTTTGCTTAGTTTATTCCTCAATTTTGATAACTCTTAAGTAAGGATTGATATATTAATGTTTCAAATTCTAATTACACTTATTTTTATTTTATTTTATTAATTTTTATTTATTACATTTTTGTAACAAATGGAAGGAAAAGATAATCACCTAAAAATGACACTTGAGTGGTAAGAGTGTTGATTTTGACCACCCATCCATATCTAATCCCTATACCTATTATAAGCTTTTTTAGACAATTATCTATCCTTAATATAGGCCACACACATCCCTAAACACCTTAAAAACAATCTTAGACCCTCACTGTAGCACCTTGGACCCTAGTTCCTCAAGTTTCACCACCTAGACACTATTGCCATAATTTGGACAGTATTGCCCCATGGTGCTAGTGTCCTAGTTTGGGAAATATTATCATTTTTCCTCCTTTTATTACCAATAGATATCTTTTTAAATGAATAACCACATAGGGTATTCCTAAAATTATTTTAATAACCACACAAATACTAAAATAGCATGTATACATGACTTTTAGCCTTTATACACTAGATGGAAATCAGATACAAATTACACAAATAGAGTCAGAAGACGTTCTCCACAATCAAAGACTATAAATACTTATTATTCTCTAATTTTGAATACAACCATATTAAATAATCTTAATCTTAGGTTAGTTAGGTTTCCAATCTCAATCATATTCAAATCACTCAAGCGAACATTCATACTAACTTCACTTACACTCACACCATCACTTAGGTGGGGAAAACTACATATGGCTTGATCCCACTTTATATTATTGGTATATAGGAAAATTTCATCATCGTGAGGTATTGAGAATCTGTAACCTACCCCAATAATAACACATTTTGATACCTATGCCAATCAGATGCCCTAAAAAATGAAGGTTTAGGATTTATATACAAAATATGTAAAAAATAGGTCATCTAAAGAGATCCAGAACTCGTGTGCACATGAATGGACTTGGAAAACCCAAACGCAAGTGCATTCATAAAATTTAAATAGTACTACACAAAAGACACTAGCACTAAAATAGGGAAAATAATGTAGTATGGAAATACTATCTAATTAGGATACTATTGTCTAAGAAGTGTTTTGACACATGGATCTTATCCACAACACTTAGATCAACCTTTGGTTGAGTTTGTAAGCTCCATATCTCTTATTTTAGTTAATTTATAGCTAAGTACTTATTTACATTATTTATTACTACTTTTAGAAATGTCAAACTATTAGTTTAATTATTATAAATTATTGTCTATATTTATTGCATATTTCTACCATAATTTACTATACGCAATGCTTTAATGACCTATGATCTACATCTACTAAGTGCTAAAAAGTTAAAACACAAGTCAACATCAATTCTGATGTGATTATTGTATTCTTATTTGTGTGTCTTAGAAGAATTAGATACTTGAATAGTTAAGGAAAGGACACAATACATTTGATTAATGTGTTTATGATAATTAGAAAAACATTTATTTGCAAGTGTATCCTTATTAGCTATTTTCTTTTTCATTGAAGCTTGGTACTATAAATGGATCAAATTAGAATCACCAACCTTAATATTCATCTTGTCAATGTTTTGAGTTTTAAATTTTAT
Organism: Torreya grandis; assembly: GCA_037957365.1. Lineage (NCBI taxonomy): Eukaryota > Viridiplantae > Streptophyta > Pinopsida > Cupressales > Taxaceae > Torreya > Torreya grandis. Next base: position 582,789 of record JARHVA010007235.1, on the reverse strand, counting down.
CTACTAGCTTAACTATCCATTCAAACTTTAGGTTGGACCAAAATTGTAAAGTGTTTTTATTTTAAGGCAAGCATTATTTTCATTGGACTAGAGAGTGTTAATTGTAACTAGCTATGAACTATTTCATCTCCCGAGTATAACATCCCCTAATATACTCCAATTTTTGAGTGCTCACTTAGAACCAACTCTGGGGTATTTTATCTCTAATGTTTAGCTTCTCATGGACTACTTTAGCTGCAAAATTTTAATTTATAACTCATTCAAGAGTATTTTAGTTCCAAAGTACATCATCCCCAGAGTACTTTAGCTCTAGAGTGTTCATTTAAAATTAGCTCTAAAATATTTTAACTCCAAAGCACTTAAATAGATAGCCTCGATGAATATCATGGGCCTCATTTTGAAAAATATTTATAATACTATACATGCATTATAGATATATAAGTGTATTTATTTCTCTTACTTATCTTAATTTGAAAGCATGAGGTACTTTTTAAGAGATTCAAAGTAACTTTTAAAAAATTACTTCATGAGCATATATCTAACCTTGGATTCTTTGTGTGGCTTCTAAATATTCATTATAATATTGATAAATACCTAAAATATGAGTCTTGTTTAGAGCTTCTTGGTTTAGTTTTTTAATTTGAAAATGTGCTTCATTAAACTATGTAAACATGTAATTTTACATCAAGCTAGTTGAGCTTTCAGTATGACTATCAAAATTGAGTTCTATTAAAATTTTATAAATGATAAAATTAAATGACATATCTTTTAGTGAATAAAATTTAAAAATAATGTTTTATTTCACATATTTTTAATGATGCATGTACTTAATTTACTCTTATCAGTTGAAGTGAAACTATTTCTTAGAACTTTTCATGATGTAAGGGTTAGATGTATAAATACCCTTCAACTTAAAATTAAGATTGGCCTTTCAAATTTGATTGATATTTAAAACCCAACTAACCTTGAGCATAACCCTTAAAAAATAGGCTCCTTATATTCTATAGGTCTATGTGCCCTATGAGAGTTTGAAGAAGAAGCCCTATTTATAAGAGGTCAACACAAAAGTGGGGATTAATCATACAAGTTTTCCTTAAAAAAAATAGGAACCTTAACTTAATATTCCTACATTCTTAATATACTATAAGAACACTCTTAATATTCAAAATTCAAATATAATATAAGAATATGAATTGCACTATTTTAAATCTTGTTTCTAAATTAATATTCTTTTTACAATGATAAATCTTAAATTAGTACAAGTATTAAAATTTGAAAAGTTTATCATATATTTTATAAAGCATTATGGACTATTGCCAAACCCACTTGTATAACATCATTAAGTATTTAATTTATTTAACTTTTTAATAGAAATTTATATGGTGTAATGTATATTTTTGCTTATTCACATATAATGAAAATGATTTAAAAAAATAGAAAGTTGAGCTCTCCCAACCTCCAACCATGAATACTATGGATACAATGATGACTTTGTTTGGGCATTCGATTCCTCCATCTATAAACATATATAGCTGTACTATGAAAAATTGCTCTGATTATCCCTAGTATTGATGTGATATAGTTGACATTTGGATGTAACTGATAGTATAAACAATTTGACCAATGCATAGACATCAAAGATAAAATATATTTTTGGCTAGATTGTTGGGATGGTCACCCACCTATTCTCTCTTCTCTCCCTCACCTCCAGTCACTTTCTAATGTTTTTACTATGGTTGGCTAGGATACCATTGAGAATTATAAGTGTGCACAACACTATGGATCGATTATAATCTTTTGTTGGAAGCTTCCTTCTGAGTGGTCACCTAGAGTGTCTGAGGAATATAGGTGTGAGCTTGCTCAAATTCTGGTTTCCCATGCTTGTAACTTTTTTAGGGGACCTAATATCTTGGCTTGGGATGGATTTGATTTGTCTATGAAGTACTCTATGTCTGTTAGATATAAGCAGCTAGGTAGGTAGTTGTTTGGTAATAATGAGGTCCCTTGGTGGAAGCATGTTTGGCATAAGTTATCGTGGCCCATATGTACTTTCTTCATGTGGTTAGTTGCTCAAAACTCATGTCTCACTTGGGATAATCTATGTAAGCATGGGTTCCAATGCCCTTCTATGTGTGTTTTATTTTGTAACTATGAGGAGAGTGTCTCTCATATCTTCTTCCAATTTTCCTATGCTAGGGAGATTTGGCATTTTTGTTGGAGGGTGTGCAATAAGCCATATTGGCATGTTTCCTCACTGGCTAATTTTGTGCATTACTGGGGTAAGGCTCTAGTTTATACTTCTTTTCTTTAGGTAGCTTGGGCTATTGGCCCATCCTTTATTATCTGGAACCTTTGTTTGGAAAAAAATCAATGGATTTTTTAGGAGGAGGTGGTGGTGGCCCCTCACATGTGGTGGAATTTTTTTCATTCTTTGTGAGAAACTATTGTAGCTAAGTGTGATCTTACTACATTAATGGATCTTTATGATGTTGGATGTTGTAATCATATTCATCTTCTACCTCAACAATGGCATCTCATGTGTAATAGATGTAGACATCCTACACCAAAGGTGAATAGGGAGAAAGAGATGGTCTCTTCCTCCTCCTCAAGGTGTCTTAAAAATCAACACGGATGGTTATCCTTGAGGTAACCCTGGTCATGCTGGGATTGGTGGTGTTGGTCAGGATAGATCTGGAGATGTTCAATTTATCTTTTCTATTTATATATGTCTTCATACTAATAATCTAATGGAGGCTCAGGCTATTCTAATGGTTATGGAGCGTGGAAGTCAATTTGGTTGGCGAAGGATCATATGTGAGTTTAATTCCCAGGTTGTGGTGAATTTGTTGAATAGGTGGAATTTAGATGATGTCAACAAGCATTTGGATTTAATTATTGCTTAGATTCTTAACCTCTGTGCTTCTTTGTAGTTTGTTACTTTTACTCATAATCCTATAGAGTGGAATGGTGTTGTTGATTGTTTGGCTAAATGGGCTTTTAAGAATATTCATAATTGGAATTTGATGGACTAAGGTCATTTACCCTTAGATCTGTCTCAACATTTGGATCACTTGGTGGATCTTGATAGGGCTATGTAATTCCCTTAATTTATACTTATCGATTTAATAAATTTTTACCCCTCCTTTATGTTAAAAAAAGATAAAATCTATTAATTATACATCTAGTTCAGGGTTCATTATTCATCTATTTGGTAGAATTACATTGATATTTTAATAGGAATTCCATTGCTCAAATTTTCAATACTGGAGTATACATGCAACAATTATAAATACAATAATATGGTCAACAATTACTAAATTAAATTGATGTATACATGCAATCTAGTTCATGTTTCTCTCTCTATATCCAATGGTTATATTTTAAAATTTAAGGAATATGTATGTGATTTTTATAGTTCTTTTTAAAAATTATTCATTTTTCTAAAATAAATTGAAATAATTTTAAAATGGAAATGCAACAATTTTTTTCTAAGGGTTTATGATACCAATTTCCTTATCTAAGTCTATAAAAGAAAAGAGAATTTCAAAATAGTCCACATATCAATAAAAGATAAAGAAACCAACTAAGATGATTAGAACACTACTTACAATTATTCATGATTTCATCATAAATCGTATCAATTAAACTCCATGAATATCAATGGAGAACCTAGCTTCCAAATGTTATTTTGAAGACCCTTGCTTCTAAATTGGATTCCTTATATATGTACACACTACTAGATAAGTTCTATAAATTAAAATAAGGAAAAGTTGAAGCCTTATATTTTAAGTGCCCTTTGAGTAATGCGATAAAGTAGTAATGAAGGATGAAGGGAGTCCAAGTCCATGACATAAGAAGCATGGGGCATCCCATTAAATCCCATATGTTCTTCTTCATAAAATAAATAATAAAATAACCTAGAAGATTGAGACTACTTTGTATGAAGTGAATAGCATAAGATTATTCCCTATGAACATTTATACCTATATGATTATCAAACCTAGTGACATTTTTTATAATTCTAATGTGTAGACACCTAAAAATAATCACTGGATATTTACTAATTGTACAAAATCTACTGTATTTAAATTGTTATTTTTTTGGTTACTACTCTAATTTAATCTCAATTGTCAAATTCATTTTTTACAATAATCAACTTTTTTATGCATCTTCTTCTCTCTTGTCTCCTCTTTACTCCTTCCATGTTTCCATTTATTTTTATTATATTTCAATAAATGTATATCTTTTAGTTTAGAGGGTGGGTCATTCTTATCAAGTTTTGGATCCACTAGAGGTTGTGGATATTGTCTTGATGGGTTTGCCTCTTGTTATGTACTATCTTGACTACTAATAGAGTCAAAATTTGATTTAATATATCCTTAAATACATGGTAACATTAGTGTTTTTTAGATATTAGTAAATTATGAAATTAATAGAAACACATAGATGAGGCATTCAAGAATCTAAGTAAATATGAAGAGAATTTAATAATACATTATAGAAGAAATAAAACATTTATTATAGCACTTAAATTCATAGTAGATATTTCAAATACTAAAATATGATTTATATAGTACCTTAATCTTGTCCACTTGAAAAATAGGCTTCTATTCCCATCTCTTTCTCCCTAATTGTTTATCTCTTAGGCTGACCATTTTTATTCTGATGACCTAAGCTTCTAAAATGTGAAAAAATATGTAAAATTGATCATTGTACTTTAATCAATTTTTATACCTAAACATATCTTCTAGATTCTTGAATAGTTGCATCATATGTAGACACCTACATCAACATAACTGTCTATTTTTACTACAAAATTTCCAATGCCCAAAAGTCATCTAATTTGGAAAAGAAATGTATATTAAAAGTTGGCCTAAGTTCTTTAATGTGAGATATTTCTCAAAAGGGTTGGTATTTATACAAGACAGAACCTCTTTATTTTTTGACCTATAAATCACATACAACTCACAAGGTTATATACCAAGAAGCACACAATAAAATAGTCAAATGAAAAAACATGTCCTATTCATCCCTATTTCCATATCAATAATAGGATTAGTATTTCGATAGGTTTTAAACATTCAAGGAGAAACCCATATGTCATATTTTCTACATTATAGGCTAGATCTATGCCTGACTTTTCTGATCACACATTTTTTTTTGTACACAAAATTAAATAAGTAGAGGAAAACTACATAATTATTAGGAGCTCTTCAGATTATTTTTTATGTAGGTAGTGCCTATTGAAAAATGGATCACTGGTGTAGATCAACACCATGATCCCACTAATCCATTTTTCCCAAAGTCACTCCAAAGTTGAAAATATAGGATTTTATCAACTAAAAAAGAAAGACAACCTATCTACATGATCTAACAATACTAGAATAAAGGCAATTGAAAACCCATAAGGATCTGGTTGGTCACATATAGATCTAGTCAATATTTTATATAGCTTAATTGTGGCAAGGTTAAACACTTATGTTGACACAATTGTCCAAATTCTATGTAAGCATTTAAGGCCATGAAGATAATATTTATAGAATCTTACAAATCTTCTAGTATTACCTCCTAGTCCACTTTCAACATGTTTTAGATCAGACCTACATGTGCAAATAAGCCTAATAAGTATCATTTGTTTCTAGTTTATTACAATATTTATCAATAGTTTTAATTTAATATTTTAATCAATCTCAATTGTATAAATTCAAAATATTATTTGTCTAAGTTTTCTATTAATTTCCCTAATTATTAGGTTAGTTCACCACCTTTGTGTAAAATTTTAATCCAAGTTCCCTTAACCCTATGTAACCCATGTATATCTAAAATTTAGGGTTAAATATTTAGTGAACCCAACCTCTAAGTCTTCCTTTTCAAACATAGCTTGATATCGATTTTCCAACCTCCTAGTGTTTTTTATTATTGTGATGAATTTGTTAGATATAAAACTTTACTATAGGGCTTTACAATCATCTAGTTATAGGGGTTTCTTCTGCATACACTTGAAATTTATTCTTTATTTATTGGTGAATTTCATCTCCAAAACATATCCATTTTAAAATTCCTTAGAGAATATTTTTAATAATGTTGATATAATGAAAACCCACTTTTTCATATGAATACTATACATATTTTTTGATTTTTACAATTTACTATTTTTAGTAAATATTGGCATACAAGGCAAATGGTGTACCTATTTTGAAATTATTATTTTATTTAAAAATATCTTTCCAATCGCTTAAATAATTTATTAATTTATATAATTTTTTATTCTTTATTTGCAATATTTTATTATTTTACTTTTAAAATTTCCCACATTGTTTGGCTCATTCATAATTCACAATAGCTTTATTTTCAAATTCCTAAAAGATTTTCCATATTACTATTGTTATATTCATAAACCATTTCTATTTGTCAAAATTATGCATGGTTTTCTAAAATTATTAAGTGTACTATTTTTAGTACATATCAAGATATAAGGAAAAAGAGATACCTATTTCTATTTATTTATATTGATTTTAAATATTTTTGGTAATTTATGAAAAACATTTCTTAGATTTTAAAAATACAGACAATACTTTACAATGTTATATCCTTATTGTGCAAAACTTAGATTACCCTAGGGTTTTCAACCTTATAGGGTTTTAAATTATGGTAATTATTCAATTCCATTTTTTCCGATCATGTTAGAATATTAAAATTTGTATGTATCTTATTATCATTCTCATATTCATCTTTTGATCATTTAAATGAATATAAAGGAATCTTTCCCCCCCATAACCCTAAAGAGGGTCATAGTTGGAATCCCTCTAATTAGGTCCATATTATCACTACTTCAATGGGTAATGTGACCCATTTTATGCTTTCCAATGAAGGTAATCAAAATGTCCTTCCTAAAATCTCTCCACCTCCCACATCTCCTCTAGATGGCGTGAGTATGCATATTCAAACCAATGTACTTAGTGTTTGTGCTTTTGAATCCTTAAACAATCAAATCACCACTATGTCCAATTTAATAAAAGAGTAAGAAAATTTAAGATTACATACATGTAAAATATAAATTATGCTATTGTTAATCATGTTTTTGCATCCTCATCTAGAAATGTTGTGCCCAATGAGGTTTAATATCAAAAGAAGAAGGTAAAAGACACTTCATCTATAACTACTGATTCAAAAAGTGAATAAAATAATAATAAGAGTCCAAGTGAAATCTTAAGATAAATGCTTCTAAACAAATTGATTCAATTATCTCTTCTACATCCTATAAAGAGATCAAAATAATATTGTGCATATAATAAACTACATGGGAATCATAGAAATTAATTTTTGCCTTGACTAACAAAATACAAGATACAAATGATAGTGGTGATCATATCATTGATGCATCAACCTAGAAACCCACTTACATTATGAGTTCTTATCCTAGACTAAAAGTGCCAAATACAAAGAGTATGGTTACAAAATGATAATTCAGAACACAAACAATTATAAATGAAAATATTAGAGAAAAAAGAGATTTATAGAGAAAATCTATAGCAATATATGTTAAAAGAGAGAATAATAGTTGTAAATTCAAACCCAATATAAGCAAAATAAATATTAAAAATATGGTTTATAACAAAATAATTTTTAAATAAAGACTTGCCTACTGTAGACACTCCATTTTCATCACTTCCTTATCAAATTACACAATGGAATGACTTCTTCTAATTCCACAGATCATAATCACTTCTTGTGCTCAATTCTGAATTTTTATAATTAATTCCATTTTCTCTATTCAATTTTCATTTCTCTAATCAATTATCATTCTCTATTCAATTATTTTTTCTATCTCAATATCAGTCTAATGATCATTTACTCAAATTATTTTAATTAAATAAGTCTGTGATCCTTTAAATTAATTAATCTTTTAATTACTATTTTTATTCTTGTCCCCCTTTTAGTGGGCATATTCATGTAAAAGAGAATCTTGAGATCTTACAAATATACCCTTGAGCAAAAAAATTATGTAAGGAATTGACAATAATATGGGATTATCCTCTACCCTTCATCTCAAAAATAAGATGGAGGGCCCACCTTTTAGATCCATGTGCTCTATTGGAGAGTATGTTCTACCCTTCTTCTTAATTGAGATGAAGGTATTATTTTCATTCATTATTTATATTTATAAATATTAACCGTCACCCTTAATATTTATTGAGATTAAGCACTTACATCATTGATCCATGTGCTTAATCCATGTGCACACTTCAGTACCCTTTGAAAACCATTCATCTAGACTTCAAGATGAAGGATCTTTATTAGGGTAATTATAAATAATACTATTCACATCACTATTCTCATGTTTAAGAGATTATAGCAAATCCCTAGAATTTTATCAAGCTAACTTGTTCATCAACATTGTAGTTTTTGATCAAAGTCTTCATGATCCATGGATTTAAAAAGGTGTATATCTATAATTTGACATAAAAAATGACCATCTAAATTTATATCTAAGCCACATCCCAACAATGATCAAGCTACAAAAGAAGTTTTCATGGTTTGAATATTCATTCATTTATAGTCTCTTTTGTATTTTGTTTAACTCTAAGGTCTTTGGTGTGTCTTTTATATTTTCTATCATTTTTTTTATTAGGTTGTGGAGCTAAAAGCTTCAACTATTGCAGACATGGAGGAGGTTGCTGAGTTCTAGGGGGACTGTCATCAGTAGAGTATAGTGCAAAAGGCAATTGACATTGGCAGGGTGAACTGAAGAAAACTGGCATCGGTAGGAGGTCGGTTGACGTTGGTCACCTCTAGGCAGACAGGGACTGACGTCGGTCACCTATGGTGGTTCCAAAACTATTCGTTGCATGAACAGTTAGTTCAGTGAACCAATTGTTTGCATGTTAAGGGATAATTATAGTCTCGAGCTACGTGTCTAATTATTGTAAATTAGAATTCTAAGTTATTGTTTAAGTCTGGGATCTATTTATAGACCCATTGGCATGTATTGTAATTAAGGATAGAAAACGATTTCTTCTAGTTGTAGGATCTTGGTCAGCAGGGGTGCAAGGCCACATTTGAAGATCTACATGTGTAAGTAAGGTCTGTTGAGTTGCAGGTTGTTGCAAGCTTATGGGAGATCTACTTGAAGTACTTTGAGTACTTGTGTACTGGCAGGGTTATTACTGACTAGTTGGAGGTGAACACCAATTCTGTGTGTGAGTTGTGTGTTGGGACCGTATTTGGTAGGAGAGTGAACTCTTGATTGAGAATTACTGGGAGCCCTTGAGGTGTGGGAAGCCTCTGAGAGGTGGAAGAAGAAGTGGCATCTTATTTATTGTATTTTCTTTCTGGATGAGTATTGAATACAAGATTGTGTATTGTCTCTCATATTATGTGCTATTTGTGAATTCGAGTTACTTGTACTTCTGGTTAATTCTGCATCTTAAATTGCTTGTATGTGGTAATCATATTGTGCTCTTTCTGAGGAGCAAGATCCTAACCAGTGGGATTAGAATAGGTGTGTTTTCTGGATTCCCCAACAACTGGTATCAGAGCTTTCAGTTGGGATACTAACAGGTTGTATCAGATCTGGTTAGTGTGTTGATTATAGGTTACTCATAGGGGTTTTTGTTTGAGTGGGAGTAGAGCAATGACAGAAGAAAGTAAAGTATGAATGGAGAAGTTTAATGGCAAGAACTATCAATTATGGAGGATGCAGATTGAAGATTATCTGTATCAGAAAGATTTATACTTACCATTGGGTGGGGTTGATTGCAAGCCCTGGGATATGAAGGATGAAGAATGGGATGTTCTTGATCAGAAGGCTATGGGATATATAAGGTTGAGTCTTGCATCGTCTATGATTTCTAACTTATCACATGCTAAGACAATGGTAGATTTGATGGAATCTTTGGCAAATTTATATGAAAAACTCTCAGCTTAGAATAAGGTATTTCTTATGAATCAATTATTTAATTTGCAAATGTTGGAAGGTAGATCTATACATAGTCATCTTAGTGATTTCCATGGTTTGGTAAATCAGTTAAATTCAATCAATATTGCTTTTGATGATGAAATTAAGGCTCTCTTAATCTTATGCTCATTACCTGAAAGTTGGGAGAGTTTGGTAATGGCAGTTAGCAATACTGCGTCTGCTTCAAAAATCTTAAAGTGGATGATGTTGTGAGTGTAATCTTGAATGAAGAGTTTCACAGGAAAAGCACAGGTGAATCATTAGGAAATGCTTTGAGTGTGGAAAGCAAGGGAAGGCAAAGAGAAGATCGAGCATGGGAGATCAAGGTCTAAGATAGGTAGGAGATCCAAGTCCAGGTTTGGTAGAATAACTTGCTAGAAATGTGGAAAGCAAGGGCACTTAAAAAGAGAATGTAGGTCGGTTGAAGATCAGCTTGAAGGACATGAAGAAGAAGCAGATGTTGCAGAGTTTGTTACACAGGATGCTCTGGTATGTTCCTTAGATAAAGTAGAATCTTGGGTTTCAGATTCTAGTGCCTCTTTTCAATCATCCCCAAATAGGGAATTTTTTCATGAGTATGTGTAAGGAGACTTTGGAGAAATTTATTAAGGGGATGGTAAGCCTTGTCAGATGGTTGGAAAAGGGAAAGTGAAGCTGAAATTGTAGACAGGTAACACATGGGTGTTGAAGGAGGTCATGCATGTCCCAGTTCTAGAGCAAAATTTGATTTCTGTAAGAAGTTTGGGTGATGAGGGTTGCACAGTAACTCTCACAGCCAACTCTTGGAAGGTTACCAAGGGTGCACTTGTTGTATCAAGAGGTAAGAAAGTAGGTATGCTTTATCTATCTACTTATATTACTTATTCTCTTTCTAGGTTATCTACTTCAGCTGTAGATTTGAAGATGTGGCTTAATAGGCTTAGTCACATGAAAAAGAAGGAGATCCATGTTCTTGAGTCAAAGGGTATGCTTTCAGATTTGAAAAGCATGAATCAAGATTTCTGTATGTAGAAGAAGAAAGTGATGTTTCTTAAGGAATCCGATGTTCGTGACAAGAGTAGGAAAGCCTTGGTTTTCAAGGAGAAGATGGCAGACAGAGATTAGTGGAAGGGGCTAAAGAATTTTGAGTAGATCAAGGGTGATTTGGGTAGGGTTTTGATCCAAAAGGAGCTCACGGGTAAAAGTCATTTCTCACAAGAAAAACACAGAGATTGATGTCGATTAGAAAACTGACATTGATGTCTAGACAGGGATCGATGTCAGCTATGTTTAGCCCAACATCAGTGACTTAGGGACAGATAAACACTAGCATCAATCAAGGGGAACCAACATCAACAATGAGGCAGTCACATGAAACTGACATCAATCAGGTGTAGACTGAGATGTGACCGACATCAGTCACTAAGACAGATTTTGGGTAGACAGCAAGCTGTCAAGGAGTCTCAAGTGCCCATATGGAGGACTTAAAGGGTAAGTAAGCCTCAAATTCATCATTTCCTTTCTTTACACTACTTGTTACTCACTGATGGTAAAGAACTAGGAAGTTATTAAATAAGTAGAGCAGGTAGATCTAGGAAACAGTGGGAGCTTCGCATGGATGAAGAATGTGATTCCTTGGAGAAGAACCAAACGGGAGTTTTTGGTGGAGTTGCTAGCTAGAAGTAAGCACCGAGAGACAAATGGATGTTCAGGATAAAGAAGAGTGGGAATGGAAATGTGAGATGAAAGGCCAGGGTATATGGTCTTGAATAAGCTGTAGGACAATGGAGGTTTGATCATTGTGTTTCTCTTTACCAGGTTGGATAATATTAACTACATTATCTTGTTACTATATGATGTGCTTGTTGTAGGGTTACATATACAGGGAGTTGTTGAACTAAAGGTAAAGCTAGTTTAGAGGTGTGTCATGAGGAATCTAAGAGTAGCAAGATTCTTTGGCATGAGTGTGTTTTAGGAACATGGAAGGTCACATGTTGACTTTGTTTTAGGATGATTGTGTGAGACCGGTTAGCACGCTAATGGTTGGATATTTTTATGAACAGTTTCTTGATTCACATAAGGAGGTTAAGTGCATGGTGTGTACTAGATCTAAGTTTTCCCAAGCAATGGGAGCTGTTAGAAAGTTTGGAGCCAATTTGGGAAAGAAGCACTAGAGGGCAGTTCAGTGGAGTCTCAGGTATCTAAGAGGGACCAGTAGCAGGTTGACATGCTATGTAGCTTCAAGTTCTTTTCTACATGGTTTATAGATGCGAATGTGGTAGGTGATTTGGATGATAGGAGGTGCACCACAAGATTTGTGGTGGTTGGTATTCAAGAGTGATCTTGAAGAGGGATACAAAGCCAAGGGAACAAACTAGATGATGTACAGGTATAGGTACAATTGTAGCTGTTTATCTCCAAGTGGTAGATTGTTAGGTTATGGAGCTAAAAGCTTCAACTATTGCAGACATGGAGGAGGTTGCTGAGTTCTAGGGAGATCAGCATTGGTAGAGTATAGTGCAAAAGGCAACTGACATCGACAGGTGTGAACTGAAGACAACTAGCATCGGCAGGAGGTCAGTAGACATCGGTCACCTCCAGGCAGACAGGGACCGACGTCTGTCGCCTATGGCGGTTCTATTCATTGCATGAATAGTTAGTTTGTTGAATTGAATGTTTGCATGTTAAGGGCTAATTATAATCTTGAGCTGCGTGTCTAATTATTGTAAATTAGAAGTCTAAGTTATTGTTTAAGTCTGGGATCTATTTATAGACCCATTGGCATGTATTGTAATTAAGGCAAGAAAAGGATTTCTTCCAGTTGTAGGATCTTGGTCAGCAGGGGTGCAAGGCCATGTTTGAAGATCTACATGTGTAAGTAAGGTCTATTGAGTTGTAGGTTGTTGCAAGCTTATGGGAGATCTACTTGAAGTACTTTGACTACTTGTGTACTGGCAGGGTTATTACTGACTAGTTGGAGGTGAACACCAATTCTGTGTGTGAGTTGTGTGTTGGGACCATTTTTGGTAGGAGAGTGAACTCTTGATTGAGAATTAATGGGAGCCCTTGAGGTGTGGGAAGCCTCTGAGAGGTGGAAGAAGAAGTGGCATCTTCTTTATTGTATTTTCTTTCTGGATGAGTATTGAATACAAGATTGTGTATTCTCTCTCATATTTTGTGATATTTGTGAATTCGAGTTACTTGTACTTCTGGTTAATTCCACATGTTTAATTGCTTGTATGTGGTAATCATATTGTGCTCTTTCTAAGGAGCAAGATGCTAACAAGTGGGATCAGAACAGGTGTGTTGTTCTGGATTCCCTAACACTATTCACATCACTATTCTCATGTTTAAGAGATTATAGCGAATCCCTAGAATTTTATCAAGCTAACTTGTTCATCAACATTGTAGTTTTTGATCAAAGTCTTCATGATCCACGAATTCAAAAAAAGGTGTATAACTATAATTTGACATAAAAAATGACCATCTAAATTTATATCTGAGCCACATCCCAACAATGATCAAGCTACAAAAGAAGTTTACATGGTTTGAATATTCATTCATTTATAGTCTCTTTTGTATTTTGTTTAACTCTAAGGTCTTTGGTGTGTCTTTTATATTTTCTATCATTTTTTTATTAGGTTATGGAGCTAAAAGCTTTAACTATTGTAGACATGGAGGAGGTTACTGAGTTCTAGTGGGACTGGCATCAATAGAGTATAGTGCAGAAGGCAATTGACATTAGCATGTGTGAACTGAAGACAACTGGCATTGGCAGGAGGTCAGTCGACGTCAGTCACCTCCAAGCAGACAGGGACCGACGTCGGTCACCTGTGGTGGTTCCAGAAGTATTCGTTGCATGAACATTTAGTCCAGTGAACCAATTGTTTGCATGTTAAGGGATAATTATAGTCTCGAGCTACGTGTCTAATTATTGTAAATTAGAAGTCTAAGTTATTGTTTAAGTCTGGGATCTATTTATAGACCCATTGGCATGTATTGTAATTAAGGCAAGAAAAGGATTTCTTCCAGTTGTAGGATCTTGGTCAGCAGGGGTGCAAGGCCACATTTGAAGATCTACATGTGTAAGTAAGGTCTGTTGAGTTGCAGGTTGTTGCAAGCTTATGGGAGATCTACTTGAAGTAGTTTGAGTACTTGTGTACTGGCAGGGTTATTACTAACTAGTTGGAGGTGAACACCAATTCTGTGTGTGAGTTGTGTGTTGGGACCGTATTTGGTAGGAGAGTGAACTCTTGATTGAGAATTACTGGGATCCCTTGAGGTGTGGGAAGCCTCTAAGAGGTGGAAGAAGAAGTGGCATCTTCTTTATTGTATTTTCTTTCTGGATGAGTATTGAATACAAGATTGTGTATTGTCTCTCATATTTTGTGCTATTTGTGAATTCGAGTTACTTATACTTTTGGTTAATTCTGCATCTTAAATTGCTTGTATGTGGTAATCATATTGTGCTCTTTCTGAGGAGCAAGATCCTAACAAGTGGGATTAGAATAGATGTGTTGTTCTAGATTCCCCAACAATTGGTATCAGAGCTTTCGATTGGGATACTAACAAGTTGTATCAGATCTGGTTAGTGTGTTGATTATAGGTTACTCACAGGGGTTTTTGTTTGAGTGGGAGTAGAGCAATGACAGAAGAATGTAAGCTATGAATGGAGAAGTTTAATGGCAAGAACTATCAATTATGGAGGATGTAGATTGAAGATTATCTGTATCAGAAAGATTTATACTTACCATTGGGTGGGGTTGATTGCAAGCCTTTGGATATGAAGGATGAAGAATGGGATGTTCTTGATCAGAAGGCTATGGGATATATAAGGTTGAGTCTTGCATCGTCTATGATTTCTAACTTATCACATGCTAAGACAATCGTAGATTTGATGGAATCTTTGGCAAATTTATATGAAAAACTCTCAGCTTAGAATAAGGTATTTCTTATGAATCAATTATTTAATTTGCAAATGTTGGAAGGTAGATCTATACATAGTCATCTTAGTGATTTCAATGGTTTGGTAAATCAGTTAAATTCAGTCAATATTGCTTTTGATGATGAAATTAAGGCTCTCTTAATCTTATGCTCATTACTTGAAAGTTGGGAGAGTTTGGTAATGGCAGTTAGCAATACTGCGTCTGCTTCAAAAATCTTAAAGTGGATGATGTTGTGAGTGTAATCTTGAATGAAGAGTTTCACAGGAAAAGCACAGGTGAATCATTAGGAAATGCTTTGAGTGTGGAAAGCAAGGGAAGGCAAAGAGAAGATCGAGCATGGGAGATCATGGTCTAAGATAGGTAGGAGATCCAAGTCCAGGTTTGGCAGAATAACTTGCTAGAAATGTTGAAAGCAAGGGCACTTAAAAAGAGATTGTAGGTCGGTTGAAGATCAGCTTGAAGGACATGAAGAAGAAGTAGATGTTGCAGAGTTTGTTACACGGGATGCTCTGGTATGTTCCTTAGATAAAGTAGAATCTTGGGTTTCAGATTCTAGTGCCTCTTTTCAATCATCCCCAAATAGGGAATTTTTTCATGAGTATGTGTAGGGAGACTTTGGAGAAATTTATTTAGGGGATGGTAAGCCTTGTCAGATGGTTGGAAAAGGGAAAGTGAAGCTGAAATTGTAGACAGGTAACACATGGGTGTTGAAGGAGGTCATGCATGTCCCAGTTCTAGAGCAAAATTTGATTTCTGTAAGAAGTTTGGGTGATGAGGGTTGCACAGTAACTCTCACAGCCAACTCTTGGAAGGTTACCAAGGGTGCACTTGTTGTATCAAGAGGTAATAAAGTAAGTACGCTTTATCTATCTACTTATATTACTTATTCTCTTTCTAGGTTATCTACTTCAGCTGTAGATTCGAAGATGTGGCTTAATAGGCTTGGTCACATGAATAAGAAGGAGATGCATGTTCTTGAGTCAAAGGATATGCTTTCAGATTTGAAAAGCATGAATCAAGATTTTTGTATGCAGAAGAAGAAAGTGACATTTCTTAAGGAATCCGATGTTCGTGACAAGAGTAGGAAAGCCTTGGTTTTCAAGGAGAAGATGACAGACAGAGATCAGTGGAAGGGGCCAAAGAATTTTGAGTGGATCAAGGGTGATTTGGATAGGGTTTTGATCCAAAAGGAGCTCGCGGGTAAAAGTCATTTCTCACAAGAAAAACACAGAGACTGACGTCGATTAGAAAACTGACATCGATGTCTAGACAGGGATCGATGTCAGCTATGTTTAGCCCAACATTAGTGACTCAGGGACAGATAAACACCAACATCAGTCAAGGGGAATCGACATTAGCAATGAGGCAGTCGCATGAAACTGACATCAATCAGGTGTAGACTGAGATGTGACCGACATCAGTCACTGAGACAGATTTTGGGCTGACAGCAAGCTGTCAAGGAGTCTCAAGTGCCCATATGGAGGACTTAAAGGGTAAGTAAGCCTCAAATTCATCATTTCCTTTCTTTACACTACTTATTACTCATTGATGGTAAAGAACTAGGAAGTTATTAAAGAAGTAGAGTAGGTAGATCCAGGAAATAGTGGGAGCTTGGCATGGATGAAGAATGTGATTCCTTGGAGAAGAACCAAATGGGAGTTTTTGGTGGAGTTGCTAGCTAGAAGTAAGCACTGAGAGACAAATGGATGTTCAGGATAAAGAAGAGTGGGAATGGACATGTGAGATGAAAGGTCAGGGTATATGGTCTTGAATAAGCTGAAGGACAATGGAGGTTTGATCATTATGTTTCTCTTTACCAGGTTGGATAATATTAGCTACATTATCTTGTTACTGTATGATGTGCTTGTTGCAGGGTTACATATATAGGGAGTTGCTGAACTAAAGGTAAAGCTAGTTTAGAGGTGTGTCATGAGGAATCTAAGAGTAGCAAGATTCTTTGGCATGAGTGTGTTTTAGGGACATGGAAGGTCACATGTTGACTTTGTTTTAGGATGATTGTGTGAGACCGGTTAGCATGCTAATGGTTGGATATTTTTATGAACAGTTTCTTGATTCACATAACGAGGTTAAGTTCATGGTGTGTACTAGATCTAAGTTTTCCCAAGCAGTGGGAGCTATTAGAAAGTTTGGAGCCAATTTGGGAAAGAAGCATTGGAGGGCAGTTCAGTGGACTCTCAGGTATCTAAGAGGGACCAGTAGCAGGTTGACATGCTATGTAGGGTCAAGTTCTTTTCTACATGGTTTATAGATGCGGATGTGGTAGGTGATTTGGATGATAGGAGGTGCACTACAAGATTTGTGGTGGTTGGTCTTCAAGAGTGATCTTGAAGAGGGATACAAAGCCAAGGGAACAAACTAGATGATGTACAAGTACAGGTACAATTGTAGCTATGTATCTCTAAGTGGTAGATTGTTAGGTTGTGGAGCTAAAAGCTTCAACTATTACAGACATGGAGGAGGTTGCTGAGTTCTAGGGAGATCGGCATTGGTAGAGTATAGTGCAAAAGGCAACTGGCATCGGCAGGTGTGAACTGAAGACAACCGGCATCGGCAGGAGGTCGCCAGACGTTGGTCACCTCCAGGCAGACAGGGACCGACGTCGGTCGCCTATGGCGGTTCCAAAACTATTCGTTGCATGAATAGTTTGTTTGTTGAATTGAGTGTTTGCATGTTAAGGGCTAATTATAATATCGAGTTGTATGTCTAGTTATTGTAAATTAGAAGTCTAAGTTATTGTTTAAGTCTAGGATCTATTTATAGACCCATTTTCATGTATTGTAATTAAGGCAAGAAAAGGATTTCTTCCAGTTGTAGGATCTTGGTCAGTAGGGGTGCAAGGCCATGTTTGAAGATCTACATGTGTAAGTAAGGTCTATTGAGTTGCAGGTTGTTGCAAACTTATGGGAGATCTACTTGAAGTACTTTGACTACTTGTGTACTGGCAAGGTTATTACTGACTAGTTGGAGGTGAACACCAATTCTGTGTGTGAGTTGTGTGTTGGGACCATTTTTGGTAGGAGAGTGAACTCTTGATTGAGAATTAATGGGAGCCCTTGAGGTGTGGGAAGCCTCTGAGAGGTGGAAGAAGAAGTGGCATCTTCTTTATTGTATTTTCTTTCTGGATGAGTATTGAATACAAGATTGTGTATTGTCTCTCATATTTTGTGCTATTTGTGAATTCGAGTTACTTGTACTTCTAGTTAATTCCACATGTTTAATTGCTTGTATGTGGTAATCATATTGTGCTCTTTCTGAGGATCAAGATCCTAACAAGTGGGATCAAAACAGGTGTGTTGTTCTGGATCCCTAACACTATTCACATCACTATTCTCATGTTTAAGAGATTATAGCGAATCCCTAGAATTTTATCAAGCTAACTTGTTCATCAACATTGTAGTTTTTGATCAAAGTCTTCATGATCCACGAATTAAAAAAAGGTGTATAACTATAATTTGACATAAAAAATGACCATCTAAATTTATATTTGAGCCATATCCCAACAATGATCAAGCTACAAAAGAAGTTTGCATGGTCCGAATATTCATTTATTTATAGTCTCTTTTGTATTTTGTTTAACTCTAAGGTCTTTGGTGTGTCTTTTATATTTTCTATCATTTTTCTTGTGTTAACTAATTTTTTTTTTGAAAATATTGAAGATCTACAGTCTAATGACACATGGCATGCTTAGTGGGATGATATACCCTCACCTTTCATTTAAACCTAAAACTAATATTAATCTATAAAGAATATTGATATTTTGGCTCTTTTATGTTCAAATTTCCATATTTTGCCTATCTCTATGAATCAATGAATTTATTCCTAAAAATAGTGAGATTATCTCTAGTTTTTATGATTATTAGCAAAATCCTACTTGGTAATTGACAAAATAATTCATGTATTTTTGGTTTGTTCTCATGTTTGAGATAGTTTTATTCTTCAATAATTTTTGTTTTGCATTTTCAATGAAATAGTTTAGGTTTGGTATTTAATCATTGGTGAATTTTTTATGTGTTTCATAAAAATGTTCTGATAATTGATAAAATTGTCTTTGATAATTGGTGAAATTATTCCTATTTAGTTTTTTGTGTTATGTCTTGGATTGTGTAAAGGTTCATATAAATAGTGAAATTGTTTATATATTTAACTAAATTATCTAAATGTTTAGTGTATTTGTCATATCTTTATAAAACATATTATAATAATCAATGAAATAATCTATAATAATTAGTGAAATCATCTCTATCTAGTTTTCTTCCTTCTATCTCAATTTTGTGTATGTTCCTTAGAATAGGAAAATTACTCCATGTTTTGATGAAAACTTTAGAGTTAAAAAAAACTAAGAAAATCAATTTCCTTCAATTGTCAAATACCCCTAAGAAAAACTACTAACCTTGTTTGCTTGCATGTTAAAAAAGTGGGGCGATCCATCCAAATAAATTACATTTTCAATTCACATTTCATTTTAGGTTTTTTAAAAAGAACACTTGCTAATTTGTCAAAATTTTCTCATTTCATGAAAGTATTATTTTTTTTTAATTTATTCTTGTCTATATTGTTGGGATATTTTACATATATGCTATCCCCTTTTGGATGACTAAAAAATCTAAATATTATATTTGTTTTAAATCTCAATTATTTTCCTATTATGCTCTTCATCTACCCTGACTAGGATTTACACAAATCAAAATGGAAATATCTTATTTTTGGAGCTTGTTACAAGGATTTTATATCCTCCTCACAAGTTATTTTTGGATTATTTGACATTGGGTTTCATCTCTTAGTATCATACCAACCCTACTTACCTATTGGGGTATATAAATTAGGTGTACCTTTTGATTAGATAGTGGCTAAGTGGTTAGCCTAATAAGTCAAAAGGATTCTAGGAGCTTGCATGATTGGACATTGAAATTCACTAAAACATGGATGGATGAAGTCCTTATTAAAAATATAAGAGATTTTAATAATAATCCAAATAGTATTACATATAATTAAAATATCATTCTAAAGTGTCCATGTACCACAATGTATATCAAGACCAACTAATATTTGCAGTCAAAATTTTAGTCTAGAATCCCATTTGTCATATAATTATCACTGATGTAGGGTTTGAAAAGTTAACGGCTCTTGAATATTTCCTTTTATGTACAACCTTTTAGTATAAGGGGTGAGGTAAAAACCTTACTAATAACTTGAAATAATTAATTACTTTTAAAGCATCTTAAACTTTATCCTCTCAAAAGTATGTATATTGAAAGGATCAATGCTTTTCACCTAAACCTATGTCACTTTATATCATATGGGAATACTAATTGAATCTATATATGATAAAACATTGTCATATTATACTTAGACTAAAAGGCATTAATATATCTATATAAATGGTCAAATCATGTTCCATTCTACCTTGATCAAAACATTTATTTTTCATACCATTTTTGTGTGGAATCACACCATTTCTAGCTATGTCATTGGTCAAGTCTTTCCATTTATAACTCGTTAAATATGTGTACACTCCATACCTCTTTTTTTGTGTAAAATTGTACCATTGCATTATCTATATCTTGGTCAAAACCAATTCAATGTATCATTATTTCTAAAGATATTCCTATTTTGTCTTTACCCAAAAGACATATTTCTTATCCAATTCTAGTCAAAACATTTGATTCAAAAAACTCCTTGTTATAATAAAATTGGTATGTCCTATAATGTTTCTTATGAGGATGTTTTGATCCAAAATCAAACTAATTCATTTGTGAAAGAATAATATGATATACCATTGTATGAGAATGATTATATTCAAAATGAATAGGACATGGAGGTTAATAAATTACAATACTTAGAATAATAAATACCTCTTTATGATGTTCCAAGAACTCAATTAAAGAACAAGTTATATACTAATAGGAATGACAATATTTTTGGATCTAAAAGAGATGGGAGTTACTGTCCCTTCTAATTTCCCTATAGAGAGTATCCATGGATCAGAATTAGCACAACCTAGTACTAACCATGGAATAATTATAGAAAATATTGATGATACACATTCATTTGGCTGTAATCCCAAAGACGTTTAACCCTCAACAAATATAGTAACATCAAAAAAAGGTAAATAATTACTTGATTGTGTATCCGTAATCTCCGATACTCTTTTCAAAAAATTACAACATTCAAAGAAAGTACTTAATAGCCTCTTATACTTAATCTAATTGATGACTCTCAAATTAAAAATCAATATAAGGATCCCATAGATAATTCAATTTCTCTTGTTGAAAGGTCCATGTTTCCTAAACAAAAGATACTTGAAAAGTCTTAACAACCTATTTTGGAATAAATTCAAACATTTCTTAATCCCCATAAAGTGATACGCAAGTCCATTCTTATAAAATTTCTCCTAGAAAATTCCCTTATAAAAATTTCCCATTGAACTGTAAATCATTCTATCAAGTTCAAAACTTCCTCATTCTAATATGTCTAAAGGTCCTCTTAATGTTTATCATGATTTGTATAATCCACAACAACATGGTCAAAATAATAAACATCAATTCTTAAGACAAAAAATGCAAATTTTTCCTACACAACCACATATTTACATCCCATAATCTAACTTCTTTCAATAATAACATTCTCCACCATAATTCTGTATTTCCATTCCTTCCTCCAATCAAAATCAACACCAAATTCCTTCCAAACCACAATACTATTCTTAGCCTTATAATTTTCCACTCACTTCACAAAATACTCTCCTCATTTAGGAATTACTATAAGGTAAAGATACCATATTAGTATTATAGTCTGGTAATCAAAATAGAAAATACAAGATGGATCACATATTTTCATATCCATTTGATTTTAATAACTTAAGTATACCTTTGTCATCTCAATTTGATATTCTAAAATTTGAAAAGTACAAATGAAAAAGGGACACAAAAGAGTATCTAAGTTTGTTCTTTATGGATTTTCAAGAATTCAACTTTGATACAAAAATTCTTCTTCTATTCTCAATGAGTTTAGTTGGGCCTGCATTAGAGTGTTTCACACATCTCCCATAAAATTATGTTCCAACTTTTGATGACTCATCTAAGGGCTTATTTAAAAAATATTCATTTAATATACAACATGAATTAAATATGGTATATCTATGTACTATTAAATAGAAGGGAAGGGAAATCTTTCTTGTCTATCTTTAGATATTCCATGTAATAGTTAGTTGATGTCTACATACACTACTAGATATTGAGTTGACAAATATCTTCATGCAAAATTTGAATTTGATTTTCCTCTTAATCTTATATTATAATGTCCAAAAACTTTTGATTATGTTAGCATAAAATGAGTTTGAATAGAAATATCATTGATATGTCAAAGATTAATTAAAATCTATTATTTCAAATAGTCTCAAGGTTAATATTCCACCTAGAATCAAAATCTAAATCTAAATGAACATCAAAAAGAGAACCGAGATTCAATATCCAATCTATAAAATGTTTTAGATAAGCCCAATCAATATAACTATAATAAGAATATGGTAGGTAATCGAGTTAAGAAGGCATGACATATGTAAATAGTCCAAACACCACAAATACAAAATTTAGCTCATTTGAAATCAATTATTTTGAATAGACAACCTCCCCCAAGAGAAAAATTTAATCAAAGTACATTTTCTAATTAGGAGAGACTATTGATAATGTCTTTCATAAACATATGAATACAAATATGATTGGATGGTTGAACACCAAACCATTTAGTGAGTCTTAACCTAAACCATATTTGTATAGGGATCATGAGTATTTTGAATATCATCACATCAATTGGTATTCCATGCAAAAATGTGTACAACTTCAAAATATTATAGAAGATATTTTTTAAAAAGGGGAAACATAGTTTAATAATGCATCAACTCCTAATAATGGCCAATACATGGGGATATATACAAATCCAATCTCTTAGCATAATGCCAATCAAAATGAGAAAATAGTGAATTTTTTTTATCAAAATCAAGGATCTTAAACCAATAATGTTGATTACAGGACCACTCCTTATGATTGTAAAATAATTGGCCATATTATAGAACATCATTTTGTGATAACCACCATAAATTATAATGCCTATTCTCAATATTTCCAACAAGTAAATCCTTATATAAGTTATGATTTATACTTACTATAGAATTTTTTTTATGGTTGGATGGGGATTCACTAGATGTATGTGTTACCTTCTACTCTTTACCAATGTATTAAATTTCCTCACTCTAGAATGAAGGTGACTATTTCTGGAGATTTGTAACCTTACCAATATTGCAAACATTTAGGCCAAAGGTTTCCATTATACTTATAGTCTAAGTCTTATTACTCCCAATTAAAAAAGATAAATAAGTAGTATCTAAGAAACTTCATATAATTATGTGGATCTTGATACACACAATGCTTATTCTTATAATTCATCCTTATCTTCCTTAAATTTATATCATGGTAACATTCATGATAAAGTTATGGGTACATATAATATGTAATATTATTTTCATGTGTCTAAATTTACAATATTTCTTAAGTCCTTTGGTCATCCCAAGATGGAATGGCACAAGATGGGGACAACATCTTCTCTTCCTAAACTTCTTTTTGTTTCACAAAAAGATTTTAGTCAAGAATATTTTAAAATATAAGATGGTTTTTATCTATATAATGATGATCTATATTCTTGTTTTCAAAGGAAAAAGGATCATCTTCTTAATAAAAACATGGCCTATATTACTTACAAAGGTAAAGGATTGGGGGAAAAATAACAACGTCGATTAGATCCTATTTTTCACGTCAACAATTCTAAAAAACAATGTCTTGGATATAAACCTATATTTTTACCAACCTATCTTCCCAAATAATAACCTTTTGCATTAAAATATGATGTTCCGAATAATGAAATAGAGTCCTATATTATTTATGATGATCTTACCAATATTAACCTATTTTATATCATATTTTCCTTATTATTTTTTTTATTACTTCCATTTACATCACTCTCTAATATCATAAAGTTAATAATTAGGACCAAAAACACCAAGATCTCATTCTAGATACATTTGAAAAGGAAGAATCTATTGCTGAGTTCGTGGGCTTAAGGGATGACATCCTTATATGGGATATTAAACAATGATTTGTGTATACTTTGGAATTTATATCTTACTTTGGAGAGGATGTGAATTCTCTAATTAAAAGTATACATAAAAATGAAACATTGAAATATTCACACAAAAAAATTTCTAAGGAACTTTTAGATCAAGGAAAAAAAAAAAAAAGATAAATTTATCAATCATTAACATCAATGAAAAGAAATATCAAAAAATGAACCCATGGATAGTTAATATAGAATCAAACCCCAAATATTTTTGGAATCAACTCTAAAAATTACCCTAAATTTTAGAAACATATATTTATCTTGATTCAAAGACTAAAATCAATTTGAGAATTATATAAATTAAAGGCTCATTTTCCAATGTAATAAAGTTTTTTAGTGTAAAATCACTATGCATAAATTAAGAGAAAAATTCAAAATTATTCACATTGATTAGTAAAACCACTCATACATGAGGGGATATGCCTTAAAAATAATTAAGAGACATTGAAAAATATTCCTAGCTCTACAATCTAGATGAAACACACACATTCAAAACATTTTACGGAATGAGTCCATTAGAAATGTTTAACTTTTGTTTAATGTTTTTGTATTTTTTTTCATTCTCATATACCTTACCCAATCTGAAGGACCATGATTGAGATGTCATATTTGTTAATCCTTTCGATGCATTATCCAAAGGTTTCTCAAGATTAGCTAATGGACTATACCAAGCATACGATTAGCTAAAATATCCACTTTAGATGTAGGGTTGGCTAATATATGTTGTGGTTATTCTAATGGTCTATTCTCATCCTCATATTCTGAATTTTTGTATTTATTAGTTGCTAGATACTTAGTTAAAAAATTAATAAATTAGTCAATGAAAACTTAAATAACTTATTATACTTGGTTTCATGACCCTAGAAACTTGTCATATTAAAAAAATATGTTATTTGATTTGATGACTCATCTCATGACTATTTATTGGATTATTTGGTTTGTTATTACTAATTTGATTTGGTAGTTTACATATTTTGACATATTATTGTGATTATTATTATTTTTAGTTAGCTGATTTTTTCTTAAATTATTTTTTAAGACATTGATGTTTCATCTCATTATTGATGATATTGTGAAATTTGCAGTGAGATTTTATATGAATTTTATTTCATGAATTCAAAAAAAATGATTTATCTTATAATTTACTTACATTACTTAGTGAATTTGTTATGATTATCTCATCTATATATTATTGATGGTTATTTTGGTGATCAGATGGACATGTGCTCATGAGCTAGGTTGATTATGGGTTTTGACAATTGGGGTATGGTGAAAGGACAAATGATATTTTTGTGATATTTAAAAATGTTATGAGTTATGTTGTGTTTTTCTTGATTTTATTATTTTGAGTTGTTATTGTTATCTTATATCTTAAATGGACATGATTTTACATGATTAAATATCTTTAATCAATTTTGAGTGATTGATTATCTCAACCTATTTAATTCAAATTTGAACTTATATATCTATCCACCTCAAACATCTTTTAATGTTGTGTAGCTTGAAAGTCTATTTTCCATGTTTATCATTATATTGAACTTGACTTAGTATTATTGGGACATGGTGTTTTCAATGCATTTTACTTAGATTTGAATGCCTTGTTAGGGTCTTATCGCATGTTTATTTTAGAATCTTGCTGGCATTACATGTTTAATTTGTCTTAGCCTTTGGATATACAAGGGGCCACAAGTTTCATGGATTTAGAATTAGTTATTTTATTTTTAATGGATTTAAATTTGGGAGGTGGCATTATCTCAAAACTCGAGGTAATTAGGTTAAACTCCTTTATTTTAATTTATTTGGGTCAGTTTGGTTTAAGTAAACCATTTTTGGATATCCCTATCTTGGGGAGACTCTACCGAAATGTTTTTGTGTAGTCACCATGCAGATGTTGAGTTAGGATCAATATCTATTATGTTTGTTGGTTTTCACAGGGACTTCATATTATGTTATGGATCTTTTATCATCTATGGGGAAATATTTTTCAGATTTCATTGGGTTTTTCTCCTTAATATAGTGGTCTATAAAAATACACTGTGAGTTGAGTAGTTGGAAGAAAAAGAAAAGAAATAAGAAATATAATAATATGTGATTGTATATTCTTGCATTTTCATTACAAGCATCCCAGTAAGTTTTGTATTATATTTTTTACACCTATAAGTGTTCAACTTGTATATTTAGATTCTAGTTTTTATATTTTAATCATGTGAATCTCATGCAAATGATAATAAAATATAAAATGGGGTTTTGACATGTGTAATGTAAAATATTGCATTATTATGAAATGTGTTTTTATCACCTATATAGGACATTAATTTTAAGTGTTGGGTGTTGTC
Source organism: Torreya grandis (assembly GCA_037957365.1). Taxonomy (NCBI): domain Eukaryota; kingdom Viridiplantae; phylum Streptophyta; class Pinopsida; order Cupressales; family Taxaceae; genus Torreya; species Torreya grandis. Next base: position 556,381 of record JARHVA010007235.1, on the reverse strand, counting down.
TTGGTTGAGTGCACATGATGGAATATGTGTAGTGCATTTTTATTAACATCAGGGTTTTGTTTTAAAAGTGAATATTGGGTTTTTGGATTGACTTAGGCATGAATTTTTTGGGTTAATATTTCCACCTAAATGCCATTATTTATTAGGGTTTATTATTGCTTGGGTTTTGAAAGTCATTTTGTTTTGATTATAGAGTAAATAATTCCTATTTTTTTTATCATGGCTATATGTTTTATGCATTGCTACAATCATCTCATTGAAAATATAAAATAATGGTCATCAAGGTTTGAACTTAAAATATTTATATTTTTTATCATTTGGTTATGATTTTGATTTTGGGTTAATGTGTATTGTTATTTTCTTAACTTGGTTTTATTGGAAATATATTTATATGTCAAGTTGTTTATGGCCATAAGTTATAACCATGTTTGTTGGCAATATGTGCATGAATATTTTAGAGGTTTACCTATTGCATGAACTCATTTAACAAAGTTAAAAAAATTGATTAAGTTATGAGGGTTTACTTGGATATCATTATCATAATTCATTTTCATAACCTGATGGATGTATTTGATCTTCCAAAACCATTTATTATTGTATGGGAACTATTTTCCTATATTGGCTTACTTAGTTTTGATGTATTGGCATTTATTGCATGGGATATGAATGCATATAATTGAGGTTCAAGTTATATTCATTGAATAAAATATGAGTCTCATTTTTTGAATCTTAGTATGATGAGTTGTAGCCATTAAATTAGGTGTCAAGGAAATGAATCATAATGAGTTAGAATGTGACAAAGTTTTGTTTTGCTTTTTCACTTGAGGTCTATTGAGTAAAGCTCATATTTGTTTATTTGTCTTTATCTTTTGATACCACCTAACCTACTACCCAAATCTAAAATCACTTGATGGTTGTGGTGGTCTAGGGTAACTTATTCATGCACTCATTTGGACTGGAGAGGCAAGATTAATTTGTTACAATTAAAAGTAGATGGTTAACTTGTTATACTTCTTTATGACATGTATTCTTGTGTAGTAGTTGAAAGAAATATTGTTTGTGGATTGTGTTGATAAGAGAACAAAATGGTTTTGATTCTTATGTCATATTATGTCCATTACTTATTATCAAGTTATCTTACTTAATGATATTATTATGTTTAAGTTGGGTTACATAAATATGGTTCATTAGTGTTAAGTCAATTTGAAACTTAATAAATATTTGATATTATTATTTAAAGTGATAAAATCAATAATTTGTAATAAATTCATTTAAGTAGTGCTTCTATTTTTAATTTAGAAGAGGTTTAATTATTTTGGGATGATGTATAAAATGGAAGGTTATTCTTAATAATCTAATGTTTATGTGGTTTAAGACATTGAGTTATAAATTTCTTATTAGAAACATTATTTCATGATTAGGTATAGAAATATGAATATTCAATTATTATTTTTCTTTAGTAATGAAATAAGTGAGAGTAATTATCAACTATATTTGTAATAGATGTTTGTCATTTGTTTTTAATAGTAATAAAATACTTAAGGGGCATAACCTAAGTACAAAAATCCATAGACAATAGAAACATAGCAGACCAATTACTAAAAAACAACAAGCATAGAAACCCAAGACCAAAACAAGAAAAATAATAGATTAGTTTAACATATCATCTCAGTCTTCCTTAAGAAAAGATATCATTTCCTCCCTAGTGGTACCCTTTCCTTTAACATCCATATCTTCACTCGAGTCAGCTTACAGGATAGAAAGGGTTGTTGTAGCATGGTGGACAACTTTAATTCATAAAGTGGTATGAATTTTCATTTTGTTCTTGAGACATTGAAGTCCATTCTTGACCTCTTTCAATTCCTTCCTAGTATGGTAATAATAGTTAGAGGCTTTATCTTCATTAACTTCTTCAAAAGGAGCATCTAAGACTTTTGTAACATCTTTATCAGAGTCATAATAAGAGTTATTTCACTCCTCAAAGTGAATTAAACATTCTTTTTCACCACTTTGTTCCCAGGAAGACTTAACTTTAAATATTTCAACTCCCTCCTTAGGATACAAAGCAGAGGATTAATCAATAATTTTCAAAGTAGGGGTCTTACCACCTACCAAATTTCTTGATCTTCTAATGCTCTATCTTCCAGCAGTGCTTTCCTTTTTCTAAAAATCAAGATATTTATGAGAATTTACCTCCTCATCTTGTTGCTTCTTATCCACATTAAAATTGAGATGCTTTTCTTTCCCAAGAGTTTTTTAGCCTTTTTTATTACTCATAGTTCTAGCAATAGATTTTTCTCTATTGTCACCCTTTCTTTTCTTCCCACCCAAGAATGATGGCATGTTTTTCATCTCACAAAAACCTTCTACTATAGTAGGACTGGGGGACCTGATAAAATCACCCTCTAGGGACCATGAGGTCATCCCTTACAAGCATGAGGATTTGGAACCTTTAAAAGAGAGGGGATGTGGACCCAAGGAAACATTAACCAACTCTTTGGATTCAAGTGGAGGATCTATGGGACCCAAAGAATCTTTAAGGTTGGGACTAGAGACCTTGATATTTAGACAGGAACCAAATTTAACACTCAGAGGGACATTATCCTCCTAGTCACTATCAATGGATTCTTTAAACAAATGGAAAAAAATAGGTTTAGGGGGAAAATCTCAAGATAAAAGTGATAAAGGAAAAAGATTAAGCCTTGATGGAGAGGGACGACATGTGTGGTTAGGTTAATTTAAGAGACACTCTTGGAAATTTTAATAGACAACTCTATTAAAAATAATAGATAATATGGAAAATTCACAAAGTAATGATGAAAATGATTGAGCAAAGAAAAATGATAATGATAATAGCATTTGAATCTTCCTTCCAACATAATATATTTCATGATGAGGAAACAAACCTTATCCAAGGGATAGACCAGTCTTTCCCTATCAATATCTCCTTACAACTAGATTAGAGACTCACCTTCATTTAATAATTTCCTCATACCCTCTAGGTCTTATACATTAGTTATCATTTTTAGCCTTCAAAAATCACAACATAAGCTCGTGGCCTTAGCAATCAACTCCTTGTTAACACCAAACTGGGTGCCTCTAACACTAACCATTCAATTTCCATCCCATGAAGCTAAAAATTGAGTAGATAAGTTTTCATCAAATCCATTTAGGCAATCCATGTAGGGTTAAATACCTCCTTCATAGCATATACTCCATAGCATTTCATCTACTTTTAATTCTACACAAGTTTGAGGCTCAGCTCTTACTTTATCTCCTCCCATGATTAAACTCTTTCTATGGATGGAGGGAGGATTGATCTAAGAAATATCTAGCTCCGAATACATAGAGAATCAAAATTTTCTTGATAGGAAGGTGTAATTATGATTGATTAACTTGTATTGGATGGATTTATGGATAAAAGAGTATGTTTTAATAAGAATTATATGGTTATTATTTTTAAGTTAAAATATTGGAACTATTATGATTAACCTACCTTGAGAAGGATACTCAAGTTTATATAATTCCTATATTAAGTTAAAGGTTGTTATATGCAATTGTTTCTTTACAAATGATAGGGATTTAGAATGTCATAAGAGTTGTATATTGATAAAAATACTCAATCAGGTTTTCTAACACCTTAAGGTTATCATACTTTTTATTTTAATCAAATACTTTCTTGGTCTCTTTAAGTCTTACGGATAAATAAAAATGGATTGACATTCATCAATGTTATTAATATGAAATCATATATTTACTAGTTTATTCTATAAGGTTATACCTCAAGTGATATATGGAAATGATAAAAATAAATTGAATTTGTTTGAATTATAGATTCTACTAAATAGCTTCTTCTTGAATGTTATTTGGTAAAATAATCATGAGGTCTTACAATAATAACCTCAAAATAGGTTTAATTAATTTTATATTTAATTTCAAATGGAATCATTATTATTTTTAATTATCAAATTACAAATTTAATTGAACTAATACATGAACCTTATGATCACAATTAACCGAGTATAAACAACTCATATTGTCATGAGTAAATGAATTATTTAAAAGATTAATGATAATAGAATGTATTTTTAAAATAACTAATTTTAAATAAGCAAACTTAAGAGTCATATGGACTTGATTTAAACCATCTAAGTTTATAAATGGACTTAGAGAAAACTAAATTATCTGGTATGTTATTACTAAGACAAAAATGATATTTAATCTCAATTTATAATATGGGATGATGGTGAATTTTATTAATGTTCACATGTGGAACATAAGCATGGTTGTTTAAACATTGAGATAAAATTAAATATAGATAATGTAAATTGTTGCTGCAATTATATTGACCAAGTGATGCATATGAATTAGAATTAAGAGTTTAAATCTCTTTTACAAGGTTCACGAGATGGTTAATTAACAATATACATGGACTTAATTTGAGTATGTTAAGTGATGTTATTGTTACTTATGTGGATACATACATCATGGTGAAAATAAATAAGACTTACGTAAAATCTATGACTGAACACGTAAATAAAATCTAAAAACTTGAATTAGTGTGAAACCATCAGTATGTAGGAAAAAAGTGTAGTGATTCTTATGATGATCATGGTACAATTATCACATGGATAACACTTTCATACAGTTTCATTGTACTAAATTTAAGTGAAATAATTTAATGAAAAATAATTAAAGTTGTATTAATTTTATAAATTCTCTCCAATGAACAACTAGTTGTTATCTAACTATTTGGTAGATATTGCGTATTTAAGTTTGGTATGTTGATTCTTCTATTAAATATATTTATCATTTTGTAATTGCTTTTTAAACTCCCTTTGTTCTACCCAATGAGATGTAGGTTTTTATATGGTCTATACAAGTACTTGGTTGAGTTATAGGTTTTTAATGGGTTTGTTAGGAAGGCCATATATGAATAATGTGGATATGATTGCATGAATATGTTGTCCATACACTAATTTACCTCTATGTAAATATTAATTTGGTAATTACTTCCTTATGAAGTCATTAATAATTTATATCTTGATCTAGTTCCTATGTTGGCTACTACATAGTTATGGATCTAATTACAATCTTTGTGTTAACTCTATTTGAAATCCTTGTATCGTAGTTAATTATCTTGGTGTTTTAAAAAAATGGTTATTAAATTATGGTATTAGAGCATGTTTAATTGCTCTAGGGAACATTGGGGAATGTTATTGTTATTTATCCTACTAATTTATTATTTGTTTCACCTAAATATGGTGATAACAATTTCTATAATGGCATAAAACAACCTAAAGGATGTTAACCATGGTAGAGGTAGAGGTTGTAGGGCCAATATTTCTGAAAGAGAAGAACTTCCTCTCAACAATGTTATTTTCAACATTGGATCCCCTAACTATGGTGAAAAAAAACCCAATTCTAACTAAGAGGTAGTTTTGAATAACATAATAACTACTTTAAATTCCCTTCAAAGCAAGATGCAAACCCAAGAATCTAGATTGAATAATTTAGAGCATATTCCACCTAAATAATTACATCTTAGAGAATAAGGGAAAGTTGGTGAACAAGATCTGTAAGACAGTCATATAAATGTGGTTCATTTCATTATCAAGATACTAAAAAAACTTCCTCCACAAACCTTTGTAGGTAAAGAATAATGGGACATATTTAAGGTATGGTTGAATAGCTGAAAAAATTATTTTAATCTACATAATATGTCTTATAATGTGAATTAAATGGCATTTTTAATGATTTAATTGAACATGTAGATATTTGGTGGGACAATCTTTATGCATTAGATGGATACCAAGCAATGACACTTACTTGGCGTATTTTTGAAAGGTAGTTCAGGAAGAGATATCTCATCTCAAATTTTAAAGAATAGAGAATAACTAATTTCTAGTTGATAAAGCAAGAAAATATGCCAGTGACTAAGTATGAAAACAAATTTTTGAACTTACTATGCTATGTTAACTACTTACATGATAAATAAACTAAAGTGACTAAGTTCAAGTTAGGATTGAATAAAGTATTTATGCAAGATGTCAATATGACCAACCCTAAGACTCTGATTACTACCCTTAATTCTACTCTCATGTATAAAAGAAATATAAAATAACATCAAATGTTGAGGCAAGATTCTAACAAAAATAGGCAACAATCTAAAATCAACAATCTATCCCCTCGAGTCAATAATTTTAAGAAATCTAACCAAAGACATGGATTTTACAAGAGTACCAATGGTTTTCATAAACTTTGAGGGGAAAGTAAAAATTTCAAAAATATTTTTTTCTAATGTTGTTACTTATAAGAAACACTATACCCAAGGAGGTCAAAATATACCTACCATTTGGGCAAACACCATTCTTATATCACCCCAAATGACTATAGTGTGATAGGAATGTGCTGATAATAGGTATCACAAGGACTTTATCAAGATAAAGTTGGGTCAATAAACCAACCATAAGGTTTATATAGTGGTGGATAATAAAATTGAATATTTCCAAGCCACCCCTATTGAAATCAGTGGTAAACTAGTTAATATTTATGTTTCATTTTTTTTGATTTAGTATAAACTAATAGATTTTTTAATCCTAAGATATTAAATAATTATAAAGTGAATCTTGTGATATTAAGGGAAGGTTGGGATGTTGAGTTTGGTTTAGGTAAGAGGGTTTTAGTTTTTGAATGTCTTGAAAAAGTAATCTTAGACTTAGACAATTCTCAAACCAAAGCTAATCTTTTCATAGCTCCCCTTGAATCTTATAATACCATTTTCGGTATATATTGGTTGTATCAACATAAAGCCAATATAATCTACTATAATAAATTGGTAAAATGTTTCTATAACATGAGAAATTCAGTAGTGATATAAGGGTTGATGAAATTTCAAGTACACAAGCTACTAACATCCTTATAATTGAATAAAGTAGTGTATAAGGGCTCTAAAATGTATGATGTATAGATGCAGTAAACAACACCCATAACAAAAATTCCATTCAAAGAGTATCTATTGTTACATTAATTTTTTGATTTTTTTCCATAAAAATTACTTGGGTTGCTTCCTAAGAGGTAATATGAATTTTCTATTGATATAATGCTATGAGTGTCCCCTGCATCTAAGGCACCTTATTGCATTAATGTGTCAGATTTATAGAAGCTTAAATATCAATAGAAAGAACTACTTGAAAATGATAGCATTGGGACAAGTGTATTGCCTTTGGGTGAAATTGTGGTCTTTTTGAAAATGAAGGATGAAACCTTGTGGTTATATCTTCACTATGATATTCTTTATAAGGTTACTATGAAGAATCGTTATCCTTTGTTGAGGATGGATGATCTATTTGATCAAATGAAGGATGGGGCTCTATTTTTATAAGATATATTTGAGGTTAGACTATCATTAGTTTAGAATCAAGGAAGATGGCATTCATAAGTCCTCTTTTCATATTTAGTATGGACATTACAAGTTTATGATAATGCCCTTTGGTCTAACTAATGCACCTACTATATTTATGAACATATTGAATAGTATATTTAGAGATTTTATATACATGATTTTTATAGCTTTTCTTGATGACATATTGATCTATCTTATGAATGTAATTGAACATTAACAACATTTGCATTTAGTGTTGTAAAGACAAAGGCAACATAAATTGTATGGTAATCATTCTAAGTGCACTTTATTCTAAACTAAGATCCATTATTTGGGTAATGTAATATATAAGTCTAGTGTTACTATTAGTCCAACCAAGATTAAGTCTATCCAAAAATTTCCTATTCCTAAAAACATACATGAAGTATGAAGATTTATGGGTCTAGATACTTATTAGAAAAGGTTTGTTGGGTTTTTTTTTTCAAATTTGGTTAACCCAATAACTTCCTTCAAACATAGGGTAAGAAGCTTTTTTGGAATTTATAATGTGAATAATATTTTGAGAATCTTAAAGATATATTTAAAATTACACTTGTAATTATTGTAATGGACCGTAATGTTAATTTTCAAATCTTTGTAAATGCATCCAAAGAAGGTTTAGGTGGTGTGTTAATCCAGGATGGTCAAGTTGTGGCTTATGAGTAAAGAAAGCTAAAATATCATGAGAAAAATTCTACCACTCATGAAATTGAGATTGATTCCATCGTACATGCATTGAATTAATGGAAACACTTTTTGTTGGGTAAGCATTTCAAAGTAAAATTTGATCACCGCAACCTAAAATATGTTTTTCCTAAGATGATTTGTATGCACACCAACATAGGTGGCTATAATTTCTTAGTAATTTTGATATGAATATTTGTTTTGTTAAAGGTAAATATAATCATGTTTCTAATACAGTTAGATGGTGCACGTATCTCACTTCCTTATTTTTATGTATAACAATTTTAGAACTTAAATTTTGGAAAAACAATGAATTGATGAATTTTTATAAGAGGTAAGAGCAAGTTTGGCTGACAAGCCTATAGAAAATAAAATTTCAGATGTTTCTATTAAATATGATGGTTTAATCAGACATAAAATAGAATTTATGTGTCTCATCCTTGTGACTTAAGGAACATTTTGATAAAAGAGGTACATATAACACCTCATTTTTCTCATCCTAGTGTCATGAAGATAACATGTAAGATGGAACATTATTTTATTATCCTATTTGAGACATAAAGTTGATAAATTTATGGAAAAATTCTTCGAATTCTAGTATGTGAGAGATAAATATTTCTATCCAATAGGACTATTGTATCCTCAATATGCTCCATGAGCTAAGTAGGCTATTATTTCTATTAACTTCATAGCTAATTTGACAAAATCTTGAAGCACACATGATACTACTCTAGTTGTAATTGATAAATTTACCAAAGTTGACCATTTCATTGCTAGAAATCTAACTAATGATAGATCTATGTTTTTTTAATTATTTATGAAATAAATATTATAGTTGCATGGCATGCATGAAGTTATTATTTATTACAGAGAAAAAAATTTATTTCAAGGTTTTGAAAAACATTAACTATTACTTTTGGTAAAATATTTTACTTTAATTCATCTTATCACACAAAAATAGATGGTTAGATGGAAAGGCTTAATCATATTGTGGAAGACATTTTAAGAATATATGTGATGGATCAACAACATAAATGGGAAGATTATTTACATTTGATTCAATTTGTTTATGATAACACATATCATTTTGGGATTAAAATGTATCCATTTGAAGCTCTTTATCCATATAAGAATAAAAATCCACTTGGTTGGGATATTTAAAAACATAAAACTATTTTTTGTTTTGATGTTTTGTATTAATATGATAGGTAAATGGAAATCAGAAGCCAAAATTTGAAAGCTACCTCTAATATACAAAAGAGCTATGTAGACTTAAAGAGGTTACCAAGAGTGTTTGAAGTTGGTGATAAGTTTTATTACATTTCAGACTATATAAAAATTTATTAAAGTTTGTAAAATGATCCAAATTAGCTCCTCAACTTGTTGGATCCTTTGAAATTTTGGATAAAATTAGTCATGTTGTCTATCGACTAGCCCCTCCTCCTTCTTTATCTCAGATTCACATTATCTTTCATGTTACACTATTGAGACAACATATGCATGATGCTTCTCATATTTTCTATTAGAATCACCTTTAATTTTTAGAAGAGGAAATGGTGTAGTTGGAACTAGGGATCCTAGACCATTACAGCATTAGATTTTGAAATCATGAGATTTTCAAAATTATAGTCCAATGGGATCCTTTGTCTAAAAGAAGTTCTACTTGGGAATAGGAGATTATTTTTAATCAAAACTATATTGGGATATTTTAATTACTAGGAAAACTCTTTTTCAAGTGGGGGAGGATGTCATGACCCTAGATGTTTTCCACGTTAAAATGTTTCATTATTTTATTTGATGACTTGGCCAACAATTGTTTATTAGATTATTTGGTTTGATATTACTACTTTGATTTGGTAGTTTACATGTTTTGGCATATTATTGTGATTAGCATGTGTTTTAGTCAAATGGTATTTGGTTTAATCATTTTTTGAGACATTGTTGTTTCATCTTTTAATTGATGTTATTGTGAACATTGTAGTGACATGCGATTATTAACTGCTTTATGAATTTTATTTCATGAATTTTAAATAAAATAATTTATCATATAATCTAGTTACATTACTTAGTGTACTTATTATGGTTATCTCATCTAGATACTATTGGTGGTATTTTGTTTTATTGCAAGGACATGTGATCATGTTCTAGGTTGATTGTAGTTTCATCAATCAATGTATGATGAAAGGAAAAATGATATTATTATGATATTTAAAATCATTATAAATTATGTTGTGTTTTTATTGATCTCTTTATTGTGAGTTTTCATTGTCATCTTATTCCTTCATTGGACATGGTTGTGCATGATTATTCATCTTGATTGCATTTTTAGTGTTTGTCTATGTTAACCTATTTTATTTAAATTTGAACTTGTATATCCATAATCCTTGAAATCTTTTAATATTATGTAGTTTTAAAGTATTCTTTGCATGCTTGTCATTCTATTGAATTTAACTTAATCCTTTTCAAACATGGTGTGGTCACTGTTGATGATTTAAAATTGTGCTTGATCTTATTCAATCAACAATGGGAATTTTCAAGCTGTGGGACAATTCAGCCTGAAACAAACTCCAGATTTTAGAGAAGCTGGTCTCTTCTTTTGTGTCAAATGTTTGAGAAAAGGGATAGGAGATTAAACAAAAATGCAAATGCAGGAACTAAAACCTAACTATGGTGATGCGCCTGAATGTAATCCTAATCCTAACTTAAGCACAATGAAATTATTATAAGATTTAATTACATTTAAGAGTAGAAAAGTGCATGATCAATGTAAAAGATTGAAATAATAGAAATAAAGGCTCACAACAAGGGATTCTTTTGTTGAGATATAGAGAATGTCAACAAAGGCATAGTGTTCAATCTTCTAAATAAAATCTTCCAATCACATAAGAGGCACAGAAGTCATGTATAGTTATGTAAGCCTTTCGATTCAATAAAATGAGACAAAAGCAAATGACAGTCCTAATCACAACTCTGGAAAATCTACAATACATACTACTTTACAAATGACATAGATAACACCAACCAAGGCATGGAGTTCAAATCTTCTTAATTCATTCAGCAACATAACAGGCACAGAAATATGCATAGTTACATTAACTTTACAACTCAAGAAAATGGAGACAAGAGCAAATGATATTACTGGTCAAAAACTATAGAATTCCCCCCCTTTTTTTTACAATTCTTCTTCATTTATAGCCTCAAATGTCTCCTTCCATCATCCCCTTTCCTGCACAATCTTCTTCATCCTTCACTCCCAGGGGACAAACAAATGGTGCCTTCAATGCTTTGGGGGCTCCAAAAATCTACCTGATGAACTATTTCATCTACTCGAATTAACTCCAGCCAATTTTCCCTCCATTTCACTTTGTGGCAATTGATACACATAACACTCTATTATGTTGAAATGGGAGAGGACACTTAGTCAATTTTGTAAAAATTCTTGTTACTTAGAAGGCACTAGAAAATGACACTTGGCGCCTTCCATCAGATTTATCGAAGACACACGGCTCTCTCCACTTATCTTTGGCTATGTTGTAGTATCACTCAAGACATATATTAGACTCTTATAGATGGCGACACTTGGTAATTTCTGCAGACCTTTGAAGTAACACCCGAGGTCCACCACAATCTTTATTCAGCAATGAAACTCAAAGATGATCTCTCGGGCGTCGACACATGGTGACCTCTGCTACTTTTGGGAAGATACATGGCATCTTCTACCTCTCCAACTTAGGGTATGTGGCATCTTCCACTTTTTTTGGGGGATGGATTAAGGAGGCGCTAGGGAGTGACACTTGGCAACATTGACTGCTTTATGGCACTTAAGAAAAATAAAATGATGCCTTTCTGTGTTGAACCAAAGTATTAAACCCATGTGTTGAACCAAAATCTCTCAAGTGCTGACACATGGTGACTTCCACTGCTTCTTTAAAAGGGTTGTTTAGGGCCTTCTACGACTACCACCTGGTGCTTTCCGCTACTTCCTACTCCTTAGCCTTTTGAAAACCTTTTCCAAAAAGAAGAATTGTAGGTACCAATATGAGAAAAAGATGCTGACACGTGGTAGCTTTTGCTTAGCTACTATTAGGTAAGTGGCACGATCTATGGTTCTCTTGAGAGCTATAAAAAGAGTCTTGAATGATGCCAATTAGCTGGTCCTATGTTCCAAAAAGTGACACTTGGTAGTTTCCACTTGAATTCAAACATTTAGGCAAAATGAAATGAAAGAAACAAAAGAGGAGAAAAAAGATTCATGCTCAGATAGTGACACTTGGCGACCTCCACAGCACTCGACACTTAGATGGAAAATAAACTCATGCTCTACCCCAATTTTGCTACTATGACCAAGATATATGGAAACCAAAACTATAGCGCTCGACTAAAAATTTGAATGCAACGTAGAGTAAAATTTTACTCTACAGTTACTGGCGACCCTCACGACTTTTGAGCCTACTCAAAAAGAAAACTCCACCTCCCTCTAGATCAAAAATTTTAAAATTATAGCTTTCAAAGAGCCGTCAACATGTGTTTAAAACACTTATTTAAAAGCAAAGTGGGAAAACAATGAAAAAACAATACGAGAAAGGGAAACTATTTAACTATAATACATGAGAGACCCAAGTCAATTGAAATGTTTCAAATAGATTCCATTTAAAAGAATCTCTTCAAGGTCTCCTTCCATTGACTCTAGCTCAAAATAATTCTTCTACTTGCATGCATGGATTTTATATGGGCTAGTTTATAGTGCTTCAAATTTGGTATGCTGACCCAGCTTGGTGGCCCGTGCATCCCATTTTAAAATGATTGAGCCCACCTCAAAATTAGAATTCAATGTCTTTTTATCAAAACAGTTCTTAACCATTCCCTGATGCTTGATCAATTAAATCATGGGCTATATCCTTCTTTTCCTAAACTTCTAGAAGTTCTGTGAGTCTGACTTGCATGGGGCCATTTTCTTCAATCTCAATTTGTTTGATTAGCTGAAGAGCAAGGATTTCCAAACTTAGGGGAATCACGATAGACTTTCCATATACCAATTCATATGGAGACATTTTGATCACCTACTTGGGCATGATTCTATCTACCCATAGTGCTATATTGAGCACTTTATGCCACTCTTTGTGATGATCAGCCCCTATTCTTTTGATGAGTCTTATCAAGTTCTTGTTGGTTGATTCTGCCAGAATGTTACCTTGAGGGTAATAGTTAGATGAAATTTTTAGATATATTCCATGTCTCCAGGCAGAGTTAGATACCTTAGACCCCAATAATGCTTTAGCATTATCTGAAATGATAGTGTGAGGAGTGCCAAAGTGAGTAGTGATACCCCCTAGAAAATCTAGGATCACATTCTCTATTGCTTCCTTAAGTGGGACTGCCTTGGTCCATCTGGTGAAATAGTCTGTGCTAGTTAATATCCATTTATGACCCATGCTGGACACTAGATTTATCATTCCAATTAATTCAAGACCCCATTGAGTAAAAGGTTCATCCACAACTATAGGACTAAGTGGCATGGCTGCATTCTTCCTCATCCCCATATAATACTGGCATGATTGACATTTTCTAACCAGCTGATAACAATCTACAAATAAAGTAGGCCAAAAATACCCTACCTCACTTATCTTTATGGCTATGGTCTTTATAGAAAAATGCCCCTTGATATTCCATGATGCATTTCATGTAGTATTCTTTGAGCTTCAGCCTGTTCTACACATCTTAACAATTTTCCCTTAGAATTTCTTTTGAAAAGGATTTATTCAATTAAAAAAAAATGAACTCCCTATATCCTATAATATCTCCTCTTGTTTCGAGGGAGTTCCCTTAAATAAACCCCACATAAATTGAATCTTTCTTGTGACCTAGGATTCATGATGAACCTCTTGTAGTTTTAGCATGGTCTCTGTCTCTCCTTCTGAATCTGCTTCCTCAGGTAACATCTTTTCAAGCTCTTGGGTTATATATTAGCATAGACCCTTGCCTTTGACTAGTTTGGTGGGTCTAACTTCTACATCATATTCAAGGATCTTAGTGATACAATTAGCTCTTTTCTTAGTAATTTCACCCTCCATGATGTATTCCCTAACACTTGGGTGAGCTACAAGTACCAAAATTTGGTTCCCTAATACTAGATGCCTAAATTTCTTTAGGGCTTTTACCATGGCATAGGCTTGTCTTTCCACAAAATTGTACTTAGTCTCATAATCTCTAAGATTTCTTCAAAAAAAGGCTATTGGGTGCTCCCCTTCTAGCCTATCATTCTTTTGAGTCAAGATAGCAACAATACTTGACTCCCTTCCATAGACATACATTACGAAGGGCATTGAGAAATTTGGGTTCTTAAGCATTAGGGCTATTGAGATAGTGTTCTTGATCCCCTCAAAAGCTTGCCTTCCTTTTGTAGTCCACTTGAAGACCATGTCCTTTTTTAGCAAGAGTGTCATTGGTCTAACCAAGCCTGCAAAATCAGATATGAATTTACTAACAAAATTGATCTTCCCTAAAAAGGATTGGATTGCTTTTTTATTTGTTGGAAGAGGTAGGTCCATTATAGCTATGATTCTCTTGGGATATATAGAAACCCCTTCTTTAGATACTATGTGCCCCAATAGTTTACCCTAAGGTATAACAAAAATAAATTTCTTAGGATTTAATGATATCCCAAAATCTTGACACTGCTTGAAGACAGATTCTAAATGATCAAAATGATCATCAGCATTTTTTGAGAAAATAGTGAGGTCATCTAGATAGACTAGGATGACCTTATTTATTAGTTCACCAAAGGCTATATCCATAGCTTGTTGAAAGGTGGCTCCTGCATTTGATAAGCCAAATGGCATCTTCACATAGGCAAATATCCCCCATTTGGTTGTGAAAGCATTTTTGTACTGGTCTTCCTCAACTAGCCAAACTTGATTATACCTAGAGAAACCATCAAGTAAAGAAAACCTCTCTGATCTAGCCATAGTTTGAAGAATTTTTTCCATGGAGGGCAAGGGATAGTGGTCTTTTAGAGATACTCTATTTAGATCTCTGAAATCTACACACAGTCTTACATCTCCATTCTTTTTCCTAACTGGGACTAGATTTGATGCCCATGTCGAGTGCTTGATTGGGAAAATTATTTTGGAATCTAAAAGTTTCTATAATTCATCTACCATAAGAGGCTTAATCCTTGGATTTACTATCCTCTATTTCTATTTGATGGGCTTGGACCCTTCAGTCAACTCTATTGTGTGCTGGATAATGTCCCTATTGTATCCATGAAGGTCTTCATAGCTCTAAGCTATGACTCTGTCATATTTTTGGCATAATTTGATTAGTCTTTCCTTCTCTTCTTGAGTTGTAGAATTTCCAACTTTTAGCTTTTTCCCATCACTCACCTCTACCTCTAAATAGTCTACTTTATCAACCTAGAACCTTTTCTTTTCCAGGCTTACAGCCTCTGGGTCAAACAATTTTTCCAAGGTGATCAATCCCTTAGGGAGCTTATTAGTTCTCAATTGTATAATCTAATCACCATATGCCTCTTCAATTTTAGTTTGCAACTGATCAACAAACTCATCTGATTGTTGTAAGAAATAGACTACCTGGGCATCCTTTTCAAACACTTGCCAACTTTCATCATTGTCTGGGATGGTCAGTCTCACTATAATTTTTACTGACTCATTGTTAACCAATAGGCCAGTTGCTGGGTTAAACTATGAGCCAATCTGAGCCATCCTATCAGCCTCATAGTTTTGACTTCTAGGTATTATCTCAATATTAAAAGCTTCAAAATCTTTTATCAAATCCCAAATCCTATGCCTATAGGATCTCATTCTCACATTTTTGGCTGCTGCCTTTTCCCTAATTTGCTTTACTACTAATTATAAATATCCTTTTACTTTTAGGTTCTTTATTTCCTTTTTCTTGGCCAATAGAAGCCCATGTACCAAAGATTCATATTCTACATCGTTATTAGTGTAAACAAATCAGAATCAGATAGCCCTTAAAATTTTATCACCATTTGGATAAGTAAAACAAATTCCTACTCCAGCACCATGTTTGCTTCTAGCCCCATCAAAGTTCAAAGTCCAGAGCTCTGAATCTTGTATAGTAGGTACCTCTTCCCTTATAACATTTGGGATCTCCTGCTGCTCATAAAAAATGACATATGTACCCAAACCAGTAGAGTCATAGTTCCCATATGGGTCACTATGCATCATAACCAACAACTAGTTATTTTCTTCTTCTTGATCATGCTCAGTCCAATCTCCTAGTTCTTTGACAAAATTTCTTTCTTATTTATTCATCATTGCATGATCTACTTATAATCTTGTTGTTGGTACATTGGTGATATGGTCTTTAGACAATGGTTCAGATAGAATTTTCATCTTTGAACCATGTCTGGTTCTTAGGATGAGGTGAGACCAGTCAAGAGACATATATCCTCCTATTTTTGCTATAATGTCTCTGGATAAACATAAACCAAAGATGGGAGGTATATCTATGACAATTATATCTTGGTTGATAATTATGTTGGGACATGTGTATAATTGCAAGGGGAGTTGTTTAATTCTCTCTATCATTTGCACTATTTTACCATTTAGCTACATAACTCCTTTTACAAGGGGTTCATAATTTATTTTCAAAGCATCAACTATTTGCTTGGGCATCACAGTTGTGCTAGCTCCTGAATATATTAAAGCATTATGCAGGAGTTTCTTTCCAACTATTAGAGTTAAATAGAATGGATCTATCTTGGATTTACTTACTTGTGTTGCATTGTTCACGAAGGTTGTTGTTATTGGAGGAACTATATCCTTGAGCTTTTCCTTTCCAGTAGGTCCTTCCTTGGTAATAGCACCTTCGGGCACTGCTTGCCCTTACAGAGCTTCTTGTAGTAGTGTCTTTTGTTTAGGAATAGCCAAGATATCCCATATAGATACTTGCACTTGAGTCTTCTTTAATTTGTCCACTATATTGATTGGTCCCAAAGATTGAATTTTTTGGTAATAAGGATACCTTATTTTTTCTTGAATCTAGATAGGGATCCCTTGATCTTGTACCGACTGAGGCACTTCTTGTCTAATGACAATGTTCCTTTGACCTTGAGATGGAGGATTACTCTTGACTTGACCACTTACAATCTCAGGCTATTCCACCATCTTCCTCTTTGATCTGGTGTAATAATCAAATTGCACTACTGGCCTCTGGGAGGTAGATGCTTCATTCAAGAAAACTGCTTCTTCATCCTCAACCCATGAGAACAATTCATGTAAACAGGATATTTATTCTTCTTGTTGCAAGGACATTCCTTGCATCTAAGCCACTAAGACTGAATTATGCATGTCGAGAGACTGGTAGGCTTGATTATTACTGGTACTGGCAAACTGACGATCCATTCTTCTTTGTTCAGCCACTCTTTGTTGTAGATTACCTCTAGGACAATCTATGGGTGTGTGAGCATCATTTCAAGGGAAACACCAAGCATTAGTATCATCCACATAATTATTCTGACCTAGAACCATCTCCCTATTTGAGTTGGGAGGAATGGTATATGAGGGTGTGGGAACTACAACTAATTGATTTACTGGTTGGTGGTTAGTTTGTCTTGAAGGGCCCTGATATTGGTTTGGTTGGACAAAAACCTACTTCCCTGATAGCCTTGATAAGGAGGCTTAGGGAAAGTATTATGCTACCTCTTTATATTAATTAGCTCATTGGAGAATGTCCTTAGCATATTCTTGATATCATCCATCTCTAATGACTGAGTAGGGACTGGTTGCTTCATAGATGATGGAGGGTAAGTATACATAGACACAAGTGGGCTTACCACTTTAGTAACCTCTTGAGGTAGGGGTAAGGTAATTTTTGGGAATACAAGCATGGGAGGCCTTGGAGTTAACTTTCCAGCATCAATCAAATAATTCTCAGTTCTAATCGTAAGGTCATAAGCTGCTGGCAAAGTGTATCCTCCCAGTGACTAAATCATAACAAATATATCTAAATTTAAAGCCTTGAGATAGAATATTATGGCCATACCAGGTGGTGGTTTAGCTATAACGAGGATTCTATCCCAAGTTTTTTGGAATCTAGTGTTGAAGTCAATCATGTCCTCTTGTGGTCCTCTCTAAATGGTTATCAACTGCTATAATAAAGAAGACTTATCACCTTTCTCTACAAATCTTTCAAAGAATTGATCTTTGAGTTGGTCCCATGTAGATATGGTATTTGGGGTCAAAGATTGATACCATTCTAAAGCCTTCCCTTTGAATGAGGCTACTAACAACCTTAAGGCCACATTTTACTATGTCACACCATGTATGGCAGAAACATATGATACATCTTAAAGATGTTTTATGGGTGTTTTTGAGTCTTGCCCACTGAATTTGGGTAGAGCTTTTAGAGCATTTACTGGGATAAGATCCCAAATAGCTGGTGGTGTTGGGAGGATTAAGGGGCTACCAGTGTTCCAACTTGAATAATTTCTTGGGGGTATAGGGGCTCCCATATTTAGTACTGGTACAAATTGGTTAGCTCTTTTTCTTGGACTAATTACCAGAGGTGGAAAAAGAATACCTAGATTTGTAGTAGATTGTGATCTGGTGACTGGTCCACAGCTCCAACTCCTTGTAGCTCTCTGGTTCATATAGTCTTGAAAGAAACATTAAGATGGGTCCCACTGGGCATGCTAGAAATTGTTGATGATTTAAAAATGCACTTGATCTTAATCAATCAACAATGGGAAGTTTCAAGCTATGGGACAATACAGCTTGAAACAACCTCTAGA